>JAIPMN010047796.1:0-10411 GCA_020650975.1 Apostichopus californicus | reverse complement strand
TATATTATATAAAACAGAAAAAATGGATGTTCATTGGACTGACAAGTTTAGTACAAATCTCTCCATATAGTTAAATTCACAAATAAATAAAAAACGCAATCAAGCAAAAGATATTTAACTCGAAAAAGAATTTTTGAATAAATTTACATGTGGTTAAGTGATATGCGTTATTTTCTACATTTACAAAAGAAGAAAGGGTTTAATAAATACAAGTCAACCATTTCATGGTGAAACGGTGACTGGTGGGTGGGTGTATATATTTCACTGCAACGCGTTTTCTGCAACACTGTACAGGCGCGGTTAACTGTTAATTGTTCTATATACACATACGTCAAATAAATACGTCAGAGATTTCTAGAATTTCATAAAATTGTTTCTGATTAATTCAAAAGTACATAAGGCCATTTTTTTTGTAGCTCGGTAGAATTGTTCTTTTTATTTTCGTACTAGTCTCATAACTTTCTTTAACGTAAGGAAGAATAATCCCTATTTTTGTTTGTGTGTGTATGTGTATGTAAATATGTCTTCGTATTTCATTGTGTGGCAACACTATATCTGTAAACCTATTCGTTCAGTAAACTTAAGTTTTAAATATGAAATATCAATTCGAAATTGTTATGCTTCATATTTTATTTTTTTTTTTGTAACAGAGATAACATACCAAAGTTATAAGTTTAGTTATAAGAACCAGTTCAGGAGACCCGGAGTCGCGGGGGATGTTTCGGTGTATTTGAACTTAAACAAAGACGTTTCTTGTTCATATCTGTAACAAGAAGAAAAAAAATTGTCAATCATCAAAGGGACTTAAGATCGAGAGAAAACATCTCTCAGCAGCGAAAGAGGAAAAGGGATTGGCTGCCAAAGCTATTGATGTTATTTTATAATTTTCTAAGGCTCACTGTAGCACTTGTACCAAGAAAACATAAAGCAAAGAGGCGCTTCCACAACATGTCGATAAGCAAATCAGAACAGCGCTACATTGCTTAGACTTTATCAAAAGTGAAAGTCAATAGTTAAACCTTGCGGCTTTGCTTGACTATAAAGAGCAAGTATTATTCCCCTCACTCGTAAGATGTTCCAATGTACAGTAGTACACCATGTTATGTTCATGAATATCAATAGTCTGTTATTCAAACAATGTTGAACAATGTTGTTCTCAGTGAAGTGTTTCATGTCTTCAACTTTGACATTTCAGTTTAATACAATTGAATTCAGAAATCACTGTTCAGTTTCCTGTATATACAAGTGCAACAAAGAGAGCGAGAGAGGGAATGAGTTACAGCAAAACTTGAAAGAATTAATTCAGGTGTTACTGTTTGAATAAACACTCCTTCGTGTATATATTAAACGTGTCAATGTTTAAGAAAAACAGCTGCATAATCTTTCAATTGTAACCAAGATTCTTCGAAATTCAAAACAAAAATATATGGAGTCAGGGGAAGCGATCAACCCACACATGGTCTGAAAACTAACCTTCTAAAATACAAAGGTGTGTTTTTCAAACAACAATACTTCGTAAAATATCAATATTTTAAACGTCAAGGGAGAAAAAGTAGGATTTCAGGTAAACTCCTACTCAGATATCTTGTGTTTATAAGTGATATAGTTTTTCGTCTGTCTGTTCGAAATGTGTTGATAAATGAATGGACGTCATTGAGATATCTCATTTGATATCACAAATATTGATACAGCAGTCTCTGAATCTGATCCATCCTCCTATATCATAGTCTTAATGAATCATAATATCTACCTGGCTCACTTCTCTCTGTCTGAATTCACTAAACCACATTAAGAACGAGGTGTAATTTCTCTCCGTGATTTCACCATTAACTCCCCGGGCCTGTGGGGTTCTTGTGGCGACGAGGACAGCGGGAGTCGACGGGTTTTCAAGTTAGTATGACTGACTGTTCTTGGAAATATTCGTGTATTTGGATATGGGGAATTGTAGTCGGTGGGTAACGTGACATAACGGCTCAGCTTCTCTGAGTGTTTACAGGTCTTTATCTAAGCTCAACCATCACCGGTAGGTGGTATAACTCTTTCTGAGAAAAGGTGTGACTCTTACCCCCTTTTCCTGAATCTTGAAAAGTTACAGCCCTCGCTCTTTCTCCCTTCCCAAAACCTCTCAGAAAACCGACAGTAGTCATTTCGATAGGCCTTGAGTTCAAATTATTTCAACATTCAAATTGTCTTCATAGTGAGCCATCCATTTAAAGACCCATTTGATGTTTTTTTTTTGGGCAGACTGAGGTCTTTGTATATACGATAATGTTCTATATGGTCAAGAGGGGAAGGGAGGGGGGGGGTCATTTTGAAATACGTTGGCTAAAATTGTATTGAGATTTGCCATATGCTATGCAAAGATAACTATATTTCGATGAAACAATTGAAGTTAGTTGAACCTTGATATAGTCAACCGAGATAGATTATGTATCTTAGAGGTGAGAAGAGTCAGTTTGGGCAAAATAATTTGCGTTACTTCTAAATATACATATTGTTTCAAAGGCCTTAGTGCATCTTTTTTCTATTTTCTTGGAGTGCTAAAACACAGTCCTTGGATTACACGTTACGTTAGCAATGGATCATAATATTTATTATATTACTCAGCACATAAATGTGTCATTAACCTCTTAGTTCCGTTCTTGTTCAAGTATGACTAACTTTATCACCTTATTAGAGACGGCCAGAGCGTTTCGTCCGAAAAGCGGTAACTTGTCAACACCTATAACGTGTAGGTAATGAAGTCACTTCACAAAATCTTGTTTGTTAGGGTTTTTTCAGCAAACTTTGAGCCTTGATCCGAACTAGCCGTGTCCTGCCCAGGTGACTCAAAGCCAATTATAGGCCATTAATTGTCTAATGTTCATTAACTAAATAGCGGTCACTTTTCCTCTGACCGAGGGAAATACGGACAATCAATTAGTGCCTCACGATAATGGGTCAGTAACCTTGGGCCATACTAAATTACCCCATACAGTGGAAGGCGCACGCGTTTAATTGTTACTTAGTGATCCCATGCGCAAAAAGTAGGCTGAAAGGAAATATTTCGTTTGCAAATTGATTGTTTTCAATCGGGCTCTTTTATTAATGAGACTGAAGGTGACATAAAATCGATCCGGTTCTAAGCATTTCCGACATTGTGAATTAAACTGGGTGGTATGCACATGATAATATAGGTTAAACTTTTTTAACTTTTCCAACTGATTGGGTGTGCTTTTGTTTGTCTTAAAGAAACGTTAACAACTCCGTGACCTTAGGGTCGTATGAGATAATCCTAGGAAGCTGTAGATTTCATTGTGAAGTTCGCAAACGAACCTTTACCCCTCGCTGTGTGCGGTGTGTTGTATTATCACTTTTTCATTTAAAAAATATCGCTGTTCACATCTGTCGAGAAAAGAAAAAACGTAAAAAAAAAAAAGTTTCTTTAACCAAAACTGAAAGAGCAAGAAATGGGGACAATATTGGCATTGTTAATGCTGTGTGGAATGTGTTAATTTTCGCAACGTAACTTAAAGTGTAATGCTGACGTGTTCTTTAGCAGTCTAGACATGAAAAATAATGTTGTTTCTGGTTGTTTGTTGTTATTGCTTAGCTTAATTTAATTGCTCTAAAGTCTATTCTTGTTTCTAGATAGCTATCTAGTATTAGGTTAACTCTTATTGCAGTTATATGTTCAAGCTGCATCTTCCTCCTGATAAATATCGCTAGATATTTTTTTATCTTCTTTTACGAAATTTCGTCCCATTGGTTGATGTAATATGAACCATCTCAATTTTTGGATAGGTGCAAAGAGTAAGACGAACAAATACCAAAACCATCTCAACTTTGAATCTGTTGATGACTTTATGTCAAAAATTCTCGTTTTAAATCATCGTTCTCCCCAAGAAAATCAATCTTTCAAGATCCGTAACTTCCATCTGATGAGAAATGTTGCATTCAACATTGTCATATTTAAGTTCATTTCAAAATTGACGGTAAGCTTCAAGGAAAGTGCGTTATTCAATTTTGTGAATATAATAGATCAGAATATAGAGATTGTCCGGAACGAACCTTAAAAATCAAAGCGTTAAGTTCATATAACTCCTGTCAACAGAATGGAATGCTAGTCTTTCTCTGTGACCTTTGACACTTAGCATTCCTGCTTCAGACTTCTATCAATATGAATTCTCAAATTTTATTTGAGCTTCTTTAGATGAAACACCATTTTGAGAAGAAAAATAAACTCGATTTGATTCATTTGGGAACCCCTTGCAATGAGATGTTTGACACATCGGGTGCAATGTAGAAGGATTTACCCGCACATATAGTCTTATTCCCTAAGCACTATACAGACAGCATATCTATATGTCTGTGAAGGTGAAGGCTTTTAAGGTGCTGTCATAATTATATGGCAGTTCAGTTTTCTGATCTCTGTATATATGTTTCTAAATGCCTTCATCAAATTAATGTATCGAAAAACAGTCGCAACATACTCAAAATGTTACAGTTTTGTTTTTTTGTCTAGTTTATTTCAATTTCATGCATTTTTCATATATTAACAACGGAACGAAATCATTCACTTAATCTACAGTTGACTGAATTATGTATTGAAAGTTTCACAGATTTGGAGAAATATTGTGCATGAATTGTTGCTGAAACGGATTCCAAAATTTATCATAAATCAATTAGTCATAAGCAAAATGCTGTGCGTAGGGGATAGACCATACATTAATTGTTGGTCTTATCTCGAGATTAATATTTTCATATTGAGCTTAATATTTTCATATTAATCTTACGTACGATTTAACATGCAGTTATTAAGGAATGAGATTTCTAAAATTGTTGCTGACAAATTGAAAACAACCAAAACTGGGGGGAAACAAATCACGATCAACCAAAAATTAAAATTCCGATCCTTAACTTTAATAGGGGAGTGATAGATAAGAACCTATTCAATCTGTCGAAGTCACTTATTCTCATAGCAGGGAACTTAGTGAATCGTTTGAAGTTTATAACTTTCAGAATACCACTTATAGCTTTAAGACGGTACCGTACGCGTCCTCCTCTCGACGGTACGCTGTTCACTCCATACCCCCACCCTACCCCCACCATACCCCCACCCTGCCCCTCCCCTTCCACCCCTGAAGCGTGCTCAAAGTTTCGTCATTGTTCAAGCAGAGTTTATCAATGAATTTGACTATGACCAAAACAAGGGATATAAGTGGGATAATCTTTCTTTATAATTAATTATACTAATTGCTTCAAAAAAAGAGATGAACTTTTTTTTTTGGTCGAATTGAAACTGACTAATGTGTAACTTGACCTGATTTAAGCATCGAACTCTCATGGAGTGTGCACTTGAGAGTCATTTACAAGTAAAGGGCGTCCCCAACCAAGTGATCCCCGTCTCTATAGACGAACATCTCTCTCCGGAAGTGATCTCTTGTTCTACTCAGTCAGAAGGACGATTTCATCTTTGATAAGTATGATTATGAAGGTACCACTTTGAGGGGATATAAACAGTTGTTGAGGTAACCACAAGTGCTCTTCTGGAGATCAATGGATCTAAATTCTGCCTGATGGAATTCAAAAGTCATGACTCAAAAAAAAAAAATTCTACTCGAAATAATAAAATGTCCGAAATGAATGAATAAGTTTTAAGCGCTTTTTTTTTGTTCATTAAAACGAACCAAATATGGCAAATAATATCAAGATAAAAGGAAGATGAGTTGATGAATAGAGATAAAAGAGAAAGAATAGAGAATTGAAGATATGGGTGTCTGGCATTGTTGAAAGTACAAATGTGATGGGAAAATTCAGATGAGGGTACGGGAAGGTTTTGGAGGGATCTTAAAATTCCATAAGCTGTCACTCTCAATAATCTAGCTTATAAGATTCCAAGAATACCCAAATTCGGTGGGGCTCATAGAGTTTGGGGTCGATGAAGTCTTTAACAGGAGAGGGGAAGGGGGGTGGGCTACCAATTTGATAAACATTGATCCTGAAGAGAACCTCATTAGGTCAGCTACAACCCTCAGTCATAAATTAGAAAGTATAGTTCACATCATTTAGTATAATTAAAAGTTAAACTAATTAGCACTACTTGTAACCTAGGGTTTCATCTTCTTCTTCTTGCTGTTTGATTTTTGTTCATTTTGAGGCTGTTTCTCTGAAACCACTCATTTAATGACAGATCAATGTTGTTATATATAAAATGACAAGTTGCTCGACATATTCTAAGCAGTGTAGATCTAGATGAGATTTTTACAAGCTAACTTCAAGCTACTATTCATCAGCTTTACAGGATTAATGAACGTTGGCTTAACCATAACTATTTGAATGGTTTTATATGTCAAACCAAAGTCTTCTTTTCCAGTCTATCATAAATACCCAGTAATCGTAGACTGCAAGTGGGTCAGCTCAGAACTGATCCCGGGGATTAGGAACCTAGAACGCATGCTGGGTGACCCTACAGGGTCACTGGCTCCGCAGAGTTGAGGTTGATAACCTTAGAGTATCGCTGGATTGATAAGGAGACTGATGCATGTACACCTGATTAATGGTGACAACAGATGTATGCATGGATAGGGTATTCTTATTGTCACAAAATGTCAAAGAATTATATTCCCAGATCACCTGACTCATGTAACAGAATTTAGAACATTGTCCTAAGTCTTGTAGACTCAGGGACATAGTACGAGATTATTTCTTTCAGTGTATCCACTATTCATTAAACTGTCCTAAATATAATATACCAGAACCAACTGCATTGTTATTGTACGTCATGTGGGGAGGTTCACCCCTACATTATAAACAAGGGGATGGTATATTTATAAATGAAATTGTCGAAGAATTTACTAACTGTTGTTACATTTTTGTGGGTCATATTTGGAAACTGCTTTTGCTGGAAAAGAAGTGACACAGTTATCGTATATACTATATTATCATTATTATTAAGTCTTATAGTAGGTCTTAAGTAAGTCTTATAGACTATAGTCAATCTTATATAGTAAGTCTTATAACAAGTCTTATAGCAGTCTTACAGTTAGTCTTATAGTAAGTCCTATACTTAGTCATATAATAAGTCGTATAGCAAGTCTTATAGCAAGTCGTATAGTAAGTCTAACAGCAAGTCTTATAGCATTTTATTTTAAGAATCACAGGTACGCATAATATTTCGAGTTCCCGGGTCGTTCCGAAAGAAAGAAACTTCCCCAAGTAAGGTAAATATTTTAAAGAACTTATACATTGCATAAAAAATTGATGATAGCAAAGACGAAGAAGACAAAAGGGGTGTGGACTACTCAGGCTACTTAGTTACATACGGGTGCCGGGGTGCCTGGGATAGGATGGGGGTGGGGTGTGTTGCGTGGAGTGGTGTGGTGTGGTGTTCAGAAAATTAGTACAGTTGCTCTCTGTGACAACATTAAATGCTGTAAGATGCATTGTAATTGTAATACTAGTTATTTGCCACTTAATCTCACTGGCAGTGCATTTCTCGTCAGACATATATCAGTAAGCCCTTACTAGCTTTGAGTCTTATTTTGATCAGGTTTGCTTAAACGTATGACTATCGTCCTCTCAATCTAAGAGGGGGAAAAAAAGCATAGCTTGCCTCCTTATAGAAGTTACTTGGTTCGTCATAAATGAAATTAAGAGTTTGGTTAATACTAAAAGAAAACAATTCTTCAAGCAAGAGCTATCCTGGTATCTCACAAAAGACCAAAGAGTGATTACCAGTTTTTTTTTTGAAGCTTTAATTTATATTATCATGGAATCAGTAACGCTGTCATATTTCACTAACTTTAATTATCTTTGATCTTTTCTACCGTCGGGGCCAAATTTACTAAGACACCTCTACTTTCTCGTATATACCAAATCACTGTTACCAGTTTGAACGCTAGTAAACCCCTCTGCGGATTGAATGCTTACTCACGCCCGGGTGTTTTTATCAGGAGATATGGCCCCGGGGCTGGTTTTCCCCGCCGTGTCTAACTCAAGTTGGGGAGTTGGATGATTGTATTGTGCCTAGGTATGCTACAGTACACAGAACATTGTACATATATAGTCTCTTTAACAATTTAACACGTTTAACGTCATGCATATAGCCAAGTCGACTTCCTTAACGTCACATCCCAGGGTTCGTGAACTCTGTTCACCCCGGACATTGGCCCATATAGGCCGAATATTCGAAGTGTTGCTTCTGAGTCAAAAAAGTTAATAATTTGAAGTTTATGGAACGGCTTAGCAACCAGTATATAAGCCTTTAATCACATCATCTTCCCATTCTTGAGCTCCCCCGATTGTTGTGGTGCTATGCAGTTCTAATATACCATGATATAGGTTTGACAGAGTCCTTAAAGAAAAGCAACCACGTGTATATTTCAGCTTATCAAAATCCTATCAACCCTTAAATCCGAGTTTTATGTGATTAATTAAACAAGAACCAGAGACATAACTGGGAACGGAACGTTTGGAAAACAGGGGCAGGTAGTCTTTATGACTGCAACCCATTTCAGCTAGGTTTACCACGGACCTGTCAAGCAAGGATAAAATTCTCTATCGCCTTTAAATCCATCGCTGAACTCTATGGGGTCGTCTTTCCGTCATAGAAAACTTCGATCATATAAGAGGGGTTAAAAACTAGGTTGTTTTTTGCAAAAGGGCAGTTTTTTTCACCCCATATATTTCGTCATCAATTAAGTATGTTCCCAGATAGCAGTCCGAGTAAAAAAATTATCCAATTACGTTAAATGACCGAAAAGAGGGTTTTTTTCTTTGTTTTTTTGTCTTGAAGTTTTATGACTGACCTTCGACGGATTCCCTGCCATTTATGTTAGTCAATATGTACGTATATGTCTAATTGTTTAAGAATATAATTGGTATTCTCTGCATCCAGACGAATGGTTGCCCCCCCCCCTCCTCCCCTTCCCCGCCCCTCTCTACATATTCCCACTTGGCATATTGGCCGCATTGGCCGCAGTGTGATAGTGGAAATTGGAAGAAACACGTTCCTGCCGTGGAAACGGAGGGTACCCGTAAAGCTGGACGCCACTAAGTTTTCACTTTGAGGATGGGGTTCGGGGTTGGGGTCTACTACTAACTCTCGTTGTAGGTCTAACTTATGTTTTTATGGCAGTAATGAACCCTCGATTCAGACTAAAAATTAATACTGAGACGAACTGAACTTTTTGCATCAGAACAAGTTTGAATTGTCAGTTTTAACTTCCTTTTTTTATCAATATAAGAACGACACAGGGATTTTCTTAGTTTGATTTTAGTATTGTGACATTTATGATTTCCCTGACTTGATAATATCACTGATATAAGTTGAATCAATCGTGTTGATATTTCCTTGGTATCATTTTTGCCCTTCAAGCAATTAATTAATGTGGTTGGGTATTAACGCGGTCGTTTTTTTCCATACATATAATCAAGCTTAACTGGAAGTAATTAGTCACTATAGTAGGCTACTAGGACTCTAACAAGTCATAAATTAAGACCCTTCCTGAGAAGGTCCCCTCCAACAGGAAGATGATGAGGATTAAACCTTCATCTTAATTTTCAATTATTTGAACTGATGTTTCTGTAACGATCTAGCGCCATTCGACTCTTCCTTGATAGATGATCGACTTACGAGTTACGACATTTAACTGCTACGAAAGCTGTGTTCAATTCCAGGTTGAACTCGCTAACAGTCCACATCTTAAAAACAATAGCCAAATTATGTATTAGATTTAGAAAAATGTCTTGCGCGTGCAGTAATATCTTCGGTCCATTTGGAAGCAGTGTAAGCCAGATGTCCATGGTGGGTACAGTTGCTATGAACATTGTACAAACAACAAGAAAACATCATACATATATTGTACAACATATCTAACACATTTATGTAAAAGTATGGAGTTTCCTATGTGTTGGAAGGGCTGGGTTGACGAAGAGGGGGATCTATAGGGCCTATAAAATCATCTCTCTTACTGCTGTAGTCAAATTGTCATATTTTAATTCGTCATATGTTTTGCTAAAATAGAAGAACGCTTCTCCTGTGTAGACTAAGTGCTTTTAGTACCCATTCTGCGAATAAACTGTCAACAAGTCAGGTCCTACGCAGGGGAAGGTTTCTCTAATTGAAAACTAGTATACGTGTAGCGTCACAAACAGAATTAAACTATTGATAAATCAATGCACCCTTGCGCTAGACAGAATTGAACCGACTATATAAACACGTCACAAACAAAGACTGTATAACAAGTAGCGACAATAGAAGGAATGTCTGGATTTGGTAAAAACATGTTCCCCTTTTGTAACCTGATTGCGGGTATAATCGATTGATAGGGGGGTTAACCCAAATGTCACCCCAGACGCCAATTTGTGCACAGCCCTAGTAAGCACCGGTTAATATGTACCCGACGACTTAACACATTCATATGATTTA
>JAIPMN010047794.1:0-10971 GCA_020650975.1 Apostichopus californicus | reverse complement strand
ATATACATATATATAACTCACAGATTTGGTGATATTTTGTGAATGCATCTGGAAACAGAAGTGTGAATGATGTCACGTTCCACTGCAATCTTAGTTGAAATGTTTTTGTGTTTTTTCTTTATAAGAGTTGATTCTTATATTCATAGAGGTAAAAGTATTTCTGTGAAGAAAAACTTTCATTCTGATGAAAACCTTAGACCTTAGTAAAGTATTGACAGCTATTAAGTACACAATCTAAATGTATCACATATAGCAGAATAGTAAAAGTTTTTGAAGAACCGTTCTGTGATGACAATGCAAACCAGATGGCGCCCGCTGTGAGCCACTCCCTGGAAGATCAAGTCAATGGTCTAGCGTGTCGAAGAAGATATTACATTCAACCATATACCTCGACAAATAGGGAGAGAAGATATCGAGATGGAATTTTCGACTAACAGTGTGGAATATTTTCCTCTTTAAGATAAGTCTTTATATACAGTGCCTGCCAGTGGAAGCTTGATCCCCTTAAAGGCATTGAAGACTCGCCCCAAACCGCGTGCGGCCATCTGAAAAAGTTAACTTTCCGTTGGTTGCAAGTGACCTTTTGTTCGTGCCGCTACAAAATGCAGACAGTACAGTAATGAAACGTGATACTGTACCTTGTTATCTTTATCTGGACCTGAGATGTCCATCGCTGTATTGTTTCTACACTGTGCTGTGGGTATTGACCGCAGCTGTATGTACTGACTGTACACTAGTGTCTAATTACCGATGGTAGCAAGCTGTGTGTGTGTATTTTCTGGGATAGATGGTGGTGTCTAACACTTCTGTTACACCTTATTCGAAACTAGGTCAGATTACCGGCATTAGACGTTTTTTTTGGTGTAATATGCTTCAACATTTTTTCTTTATTAACACAAACAGGGAAGACTACCGGGCGATACGTCATTCTGTGATAGACATGGTACTAGCCACAGAGATGACGAGGCACTTCGAACATCTCTCCAAGTTTGTGAATTGCATCAACAAGCCAGGCACACGAGACGGAGATGATAACTCCTCCATGGTATGTATTGGTATCGATAAATATCTGCTTCTAAAGCCCCCGTACTTAGGCTATGTTTAGGCTTAGTAACTTATAATCAAGAGAAATGGCTACACTTATGAAAATTTAAGATTTGCTTTTTAAATATTGGTCTTGATTAGTGTATTGTCTGGATGGCAACATTTTTCAAGATCAATTAAAACCATTTCTAACCTGATTAAGTTAAACATTCATTTGACAGTGACAGTATATATGAGAGTATCTTAGTTTCTCTGTTGAAATCTTGTTCTGGGTTGTTTTTTTTTTTTTAAGTAAATGAAAAACCGACAGACTGACTGGGGAATTACAAGCAACATTTGAAAAGAGCAAAGACATTTTTGGCTAGAATAGAATTTGAATCGGTGGCTTCAGGATTATTTTAAGTGATGAGACTTCTGGGAGTCTGCTCAACTTGACGGAAGAATCTGTAACCTTTAACGCAGAGAGATGCTTGAACTAGCAAACCTTTGGAGTATATCGGGAGTTCATATCAGGTAGCAATCTGATTGTCATGAAAATGTGACAAAAAATTAATGAAAAGCAGACAAATGTTTGGATCAGAGTGTTACAGAAACTCTAAGAAGTTACTATTAACAAGACCCCATTGACAGCTCAGTGTTGACTCTAGGCTATCACCAATATCACGTAAATCTCTGAATATTCATGAAGTAAGACAATCAGATGGTGAAAGAGGGGGAACCATGGCCATATGGTAGGAAAAATTGTGTTGATTAATAATTCATGTATTGTCAACATTAAGTGAATTTTGCCACTTGGTTTTAACGAAATGTTATAATAAAGGTAAAGATTAGGTAAAGTTTGTACTGAGTACTAAATTAGGCTGCCTCTTAGTACAATGTCAAATACATGTACACCTTAAAAACTATCGTAAATTCTGCTCAAGTAATAAACCCATTCTAGCTGAAAGGGTGTGTGGAGTGATCTTTAAACAGTCCAAATGTAAATCATTGTTTGAAAAAAGGGAAAGATACTCCTCCAAACTTGATGACTCCTGCAAACATTCAAAGCGTCCTGTCAAGATATGAATGTTGTTGGACTGACTTTAATTGAAGTTTGTATAAATAATCTTCAATTCTTCCCTTCCGATACCTCTTTTAAGATTAATGCATCCTTCAAGTGATTTGTTTACTTTAAACCTACATTTGGGGGGGGGAGGGAAGAACGGGGGTGGGTGAGGGGAGTGAAGAGGGGAATATATCCTGTTGTCTTTTATAAGTCTTGTTTATTGTGCATTTTGGATGCATGACATTGAAACAACTGCTTGTTACCTACGGGCAGTAATTTGAAGGCAGATATTGGCCTGCATACATCAATCATTGTGGTCATTCCTTACAATGGCCTCGATTTCAAGCTCTGGCCAAAAACCGGGATAGTAAATAAGGACGTTTACCGGAATGGAATTGACGTCAACTTGGAAGGTTCTATGTAAGGTTCGCCAGAGGTTTTCTCAACAGTTGTTTATTTTGTGACCTTCCAGTTGCTTCATTCATTGGTGATGTCTTTCTGCTTGCAATTATGTAACAGGAATAGATGCAGCTGTGTCTGTGTGAGTGTTTGTGTATAGTACATTGTCTTCAGAAATTATATGATATAATTTAATACATGGATACATCTTAATGTGTACAAGTACCCTGTTGTTTTTCAAAGGTCATTTCAGGACAGTTGAGGTCCCAAGTCAAATGTATAAAGCTTGGGTGACCTTTGTACTGGATGTTTAGATCCACCATTATAGTCAGTACAAGAAAACTATTGTATTCTCTTAAGGTCAAAGGTGAGCAGTACGTGGTCAAAGTCTGAAAGCCTTGAGTAAACAAGATAACCTCCAAAAGTAACCCTTGGATAAGCTGCATGCTTGATATGACAGTCTGTGTCGATGTGAGGAACATAGTTTCCAACAACGGTTAACGCTTGACATGGTCGATCCTGTGTGCAATGTATATTAAATGATCATTTATATAACATTTATCAAGGAACCACTAAAGTCTGCTTATCGTCTGGTGTGTCGTAGATTGTCAGGCTTTGAGAAAATAAGTTAACTTTGTCTGAAAGTTTAAATGCTTTGAAAAGAAATGTCAACACTTCTCTACAACACTATTACAGTGCCTATATGCGAGTGTTAGCTTGGTGGTTAACACCGGTGGCTTCCAATCATAAGGTCCCCAGTTCGAGTCACTCCAAGATTAATGTATGTTGTCCAGTTACTTAGTTGTTGACAATTGACAATTCATAATCGTGGACGTTAAATATGAACCTAAGAGACTGATTCGGTCAGCTTGCGGCTTTGATAAGCCACTGAGGCTTCTTCGCGAGTTCCTGCTTTCAGGAGGATCTTAAAACATACATACATACATACATACATACATATGCAAAAGCATATCAGATTCTGGACAAACTCTGGACAAGGATTACACAAGGAGTTATAGACTTGCAAATGACTCATTTTGTGTCAGTAGAAGTTCTTAGACAAAAGCTAAGTCGATGTGTTTTAGAAGTAAGCTTGAATTTGTAAACAAAGGAATAAACTTTTCTGAAATATTAAGTGAATATGGTGATCATATAGATTGAAGGTATTTGTAATCTGTTGTTATTTTAAATCTATCCATCAGTCTCATATTCTTGACAACTTTATAACCCACAGCAAAGCGGTCAAAGCACGCCTGATGCGGCGTCTCTCACGACTCCAGAGAACCGAGCGTTAATTAGACGCATGCTGATAAAGTGTTCTGATGTAGCAAACCCAACACGGCCTGTTGACTTATGTGTGGCGTGGGCGAACAGGATATCACAGGAGTACTTTAACCAGGTGAGTTTAATAAGTAAATCATGATGCATGGGACAGTCAGTATGATATATGTCAAGCACAGGTGCTCCCCAACATAACATACATAAAGAGAAAAGGCAAGCCAATCATGGCGAGACAACTGCAGTAGCATATACTTCGTCATCAGCAATCAATGTTCTGTGACCAAAATTGTGATTTCATATTGCTTTCTGTTAAAGAAAACAATTTCCCTCTACGTGTGAATGCAGTTAAATTATAAGTAGTTGCATTCACTTCAAGTAGATGATTTTTGGAGCATTTTGTATGAAGGTGCGTACACCATGGAACTCTGGAAATGACTTGAAAAATGACTTGAAAGTTACTGGGATTTGTACTCTGACAAGTTTGCGAAGGAATTTATACAGGGTGCACAAGTATAGTTAATCTTCCCTGGTTCTATTTCCATCTTTTCTAGACTGATGAGGAGAAGAGACGCGGCTTGCCGGTGGTCATGCCAGTCTTTGACCGGTCTTCCTGTAGTATTCCAAAATCTCAGATTTCATTTATTGACTATTTCATCATGGACATGTTTGATGCTTGGGATGGTGAGTTTATCCTCCTCTTCCTCCTCCTCCTCCTTCTCCTTCTCCTCCTTCTCCTTCTCCTTCTCCTTCTCCTTCTCCTTCTCCTTCTCCTTCTCCTTCTCCTTCTCCTTCTCCTTCTCCTTCTCCTTCTCCTTCTCCTTCTCCTTCTCCTCCTCCTCCTCCTCTTCCTCCTCCTTGTCCTACTCCTCCTTCTCCTGCTCATCTCTTTTCGAAGTTTGAATAAGACAAAGGGACAATGACAATACAATTAATTTTTTTAAGAATCCTTTTCTAAAAGCAGAAACCATGCTTTGAGCAGGGCAAGGAGATTTTTGAAATATATATCAATTTTACTGTAATGGTTGAAATACTGCCAGTAGATTCCTAGTATGTATATATGCAATTAAATTGTTTTCAAGACCCAACCAAGACCCTCTTTCAAACTTGTTTGGATGCTGAGGGGCTTGCAGTATGGCTGCAGCCATGCTGCATAGGACATAACCTTTTGTTCTTTGCATTTCACACAATATAAAGCAATGTTGGTCTACCGAATGTGTAATCTATTGTTTGATGTAGAATCAGCATTGCTGGAGGGGATCTTAATTGCAGCTGCATGCAGCCTATCTGCTTAACAGAATGCCTAAGATTTTTACATATTGTCTGAAGTTGATAAACTTTTATGTAAAAAATGTTACGAAATTACTCTCTCTGTGCTTACCTTCAGCATTCTCGGATACTCCAGAGCTAATGGAACACCTTCATACCAACTACAAATACTGGAAGGAACAAGAAGATAAAGATCGCAAAAAGAAGTTAGTAGAGGGCGACAAACCATGATCGTTTGAACCTTCGGACGGGCCGCTCGATGTCGCCGAATGCATCGAAGGCAAATATCTTAAGAGCAGGGTTGGTCGTTTTCATCAAAAAAGGAGTGTCACGTTTGGCTTTTCAGCTGGGATGGTCGGCAGCATGCAACAATTGGATTCTTGCAGGATATGAACTCGGTAGTTTAACGAGGGAGAGAAACTTTTATGATAGTCGAGACGAGAGAACTTCTACGCTACGGTAACGGCGCGAAGGATTCATGCAGCTTTGCTTTTAACGGGCATTGTCTAATCCGTCTTTTTGCACTTTCCAAATAACTGACAGAGACCAGTATGATGGAACAAAGTATATGGACTATATTGCACTTGGAAAGCATATGAAAGTGATCAAAGGGCCCAAGGAAAGAACTGAATTCTTGTTCCGCCATTATTTAAAGGTCACTGCACCCAGTAAGTGTAGAAACCTGAATTTTCAAGGATACCTCGTTACACGTGGAGGCTATATTTTTTACACACCTTATTACATCTGTTGTTTCACTTTGTGTGTGAGACTGTGTCCGTGCTTGTTAATTTATCAATTCTTTTTATTTTGTGTATAGTACTCGTTCACAGTCCATCCACATTTCTGTACATACTCGGTCATTTTTTTGTTGTCAGCTTTTCATTTCCTAGCAGTATTTGTGAAGCTCACAAATTTTGGGATGACATTTTTTTTTTTTTTCGAAACGTGCATATCTGCATTATTTTCTATAGTGAATGAAATATCATGTACAATGACTATGACAAAGGCATCTGTTTGATGTTCTGAAGGTTTCCAATTACTGGTAATTATAACGTACGTTTGTTGTGACAAATGGCCGGTCCTGAAAATATTACAAAAGAGTGTTGTTTCAATGTTCGGTGACCATTTGGTGACTTTTACATCTGGCAATTCCATAGCAGATTCACTTTTGGTATCTTTCTGGCATATCATATGACACCAGTGAGAACTCATGTCATGGAAACTGATATGGGATATATTATTAGTAATTGAGAAGTCCTGACTTGAAAATTCAGAAAAATTGAGATTCGGTACATGAAAAATATTCATGAGTACACAGTGAGAGCTCATGTCATTGAAACTGATGTGGGATATATTATTAGTAATTGAGAAGTCCTGACTTGAATATTCAGAAAAATTCATATTCGGTACATGAATATTTATGAGTACACGATTGTGCCAATCCTATAAAATTTTACTCAGGTTGGACCTAGGTATAATGACATGAAAAAGAAAAAACAAATAAATAAACTAACAAATGGTAAAATGCAAGATCTTGGTCTTTGAGTGGAATGAGGGGGATTTTTATCATTGCAAAACTTTCAGTTTGATTGAGGTATTGCAAATGAGATATAACAGAGAATTAACTTTAATTATTCTTCAAATTTTGGGGCATTCATATGTCACGTGCAAGCAGATGCGATTTGGTTACCTTACCTTATACACTCTGCATATGTGTAAGCAATTTACTTAATCCATATCTGAGCGTGGTATGAAATCAATTAAACCCTGTCAAAAACTTAGGAATGATTTATTTGAATATTCAAACAGTAATCAAACAACAATTTCACAGTTTGAGACAAAATGGATTTGAGACGTTTTAAGTATGTGATACATACAGTACAGTTAAGCTTTTACAGGTTTCAGTAGTAAGAGTTTGGTAGTCAGTTTGGTACTCGGTGACCAGGACTGAACTGATGAAAACAGTCGAGTGCAGCACAGTTTTCATTGCTACTCAGTTAGGAGATTGTTAATATATGAGGTTGCTGTTGAGTTCAGTAGTATGAGTTTGGTACTTGGTCACCAGAACTGAACTGAAAAACAGTCGAGTGCAGCATAGTTTTCATTGTTACTCAGTGAGGATTGTTAACGTATGGGGTACTCTGTTTGGGACCCCAATTGGCACTCAGTGGCTAGTACTAAACTCATGAAATATAGCTAATTGCAGCCCAATTTTCATTGTTATTTCAGTGAGGATCATTGTGTTATCATATGGAGTTACTGTTCAGTTATAGTTTTAGTAGTGAGTGTTTTGTACTCAGTGGCTAGTACTGAACTCATGATGAAATATAGTTTCATGGCAGCTTAGTTTTCACTGCTATTCAGGTGTACTGTTATGACTTCTGTCACACTGTACCTAGCTGTGCCTCTTGCTGTAGGAAATACTGCCATCAGAGAAATGGCAACTCACAGCAAAAAAATCATCCTTCCATAGCCTCAACTTCTAAAATGATGACATTTATTTGGTTTGTAATAATATTTTGTTTCTTTGTTTACAGGGGTTATGGGAAGTTGAAAACAGGTGATTGGAATTAAAGGATTAGTTTTGTATGTTTGTTTGCAAGTGAATAATTCATTTTCGAGATAGAATTTATTTTTTAATTACTGCCTATTTTGAGTGACGTCATTTTATGGTCTCCAAGTGTGTGTATATTTGTATACTTCAACTCAGTTTACTCCGAATATATTTGTCAGATTGATTGAATTCATAAATCCAACTCAGTTGAAAATTATATATTTTGTGCTCATATATCTTCAGCTCACTCCAAAGAAACTCCAGAAGATTTATTGGACTTTAACCAAGGATTTAGTCATGAGGGTACAAACACCATTTTAATACCAAAGTGTGAAAATATTATTATACTTGTAATGTGTCTACTCGTCAAGAAACCTCAGACAGACAGACAGACAGCCAGAAATCCCAAAGTGTTCTTTATAAACAAAGCCAAAACAATTATTTAGGTCATATTTTAGATGGTATTAGCAAAATAACAGTACATCTCAAAAAGTACAATTTTAAAATGGCATTCCAACTCAGATAAGGATATATAGATAGAAATGGCGATTTTTTTAATGTACCAACACATTTGAGATGCACAATAATGTCATGTTATCTAGACTGTTGCATATTCATGTTTAAAAAATTATAATATATTATTACTAACTCTTTTAAAGATAGATTATTTAAGGCAATTTATGTGTAAAAATAATTTAATAATTTCTAATGATAGTGATAAAATATTCTGTCTTCTGATTTTATCATTGAATGGTGGTATATTTTGTGCGTACCATTCATTCATTCTCTCTTTTCATGTACATCATTGTAAATAAGTTTCAGTGAGTATAGTTATCTATAGACCTTGCATATTAATTAATTAATTAATTACATAGAGCACCAAAACACAGTGATATATTCACAGAGATCACCTTGAAGCAAAGCTTTGAAAAAAAATACATTCTATGGTCTGAAAAAAAAAACATGGGTTTATAGTTTTTTATTGCTTTTTCTCTTTTGTTGTCTTAATTTAAGAATGAGCAGTGTGGAAGGGACTTACTGTGAAAGGGACAGTGTGGAAGGGAAGTAAACCTAGCCAGTTTGCCCCATCTTCAGTACATAAGTTGTGTGTGATAATCTCATTCAAAATCTGTGACATTTTGCAAAAAGCTCTTTTCATTTCCAAGATATACACATTTGAAAGTTTTTGATAAATCTGGGGAAACTCATTAATTTGTGCAACGCTCATTCAAATGTCTTATATTAGCCCTTTAATGAGTTAACCCCTAATTACAAGCGCCCATATATCTATGTATATCGTGATGTTCCTCTTTACAAAGAAGACAATATAATATTTAGAAAGTCACATTAGGCCACAAACCTATGTTCAGTGTCCTTGAAATGAAGGTTGTGAAAACAGAGGGATAACATAACAGAAAATTATGCAGTCACTCCATCAGTGTGCATAATTAGCTAATTTTTATTCATAAAATAAAACTAGAATTGAGAAAAGACTTGTAAAATGGTTAATCTTTGATTGATTTTGATGGGAGTTGCAGCTATTTTCATGATTTCTAATGCCAAATATAGTGATTAGGACAATGTATCGATAGACCTTTAAATAATGAGGTAAAATGTATTGTGCAGAAGGAACAGGAGTTAAGGGTGAGAAGAGGTCTGAATGTCTCTATGCCACAATTAGCAGAAAGAATCTCTCTAAAATGATTGTTCAAACTCCAACAACTGATATCATAAATTTATGTTCTTGAGAGAGATTTAAAAAAAATGAAACGAGAGACAAAATCACTGGCATAAACTTTAATCTCTTATTTGACCTACTGTGTAGTAGCATCTTAGGACAATCAGAATGAACTTTATTAATAAATGATAAACATTTCTCAAAGCTTGATTAGAATAATTTTTAAGTGGAAGAGAGTTAAAACAAAACTTCCTGCAACGTCTGTGCATTTAGTATAATAGTTCTTTGACAAATTACAGATCACTGTGGATGAACTTTATTGAACTTTATATGAACATAAACATCTTTTGTTTGACCTACTGTGTAGTAGCATCTTAGTACAATCAGAATGAACTTTATTAATAAATGATAAATATTTCTCATAGCTTGATTAGAATAAATTCTTAAGTGGAACAGAGTTAAAACAAAACTTCCCGCAACGTCTGTGCATTTAGTATAATAGTTCTTTGACAAATTACAGATCACTGTGGATGAACTTTATTGAACTTTATTGAACTTTATATGAACATAAACATCTCTTGTTTGACCTACTGTGTAGTAGCATCTTAGGACAATCAGAATGAACTTTATTAATAAATGATAAATCTTTCTCAAAGCTTGATTAGAATAAATTTTTAAGTGGAACAGAGTTAAAACAAAACTTCCTGCAACGTCTGTGCATTTAGTATAATAGTTCTTTGACAAATTACAGATCACTGTGGATGAACTTTATTGAACTTTATATGAACATAAACATCTTTTGTTTGACCTACTGTGTAGTAGCATCTTAGGACAATCAGAATGAACTTTATTAATAAATGATAAATCTTTCTCATAGCTTGATTAGAATAATTCTTAAGTGGAACAGAGTTAAAACAAAACTTCCTGCAACGTCTGTGCATTTAGTATAATAGTTCTTTGACAAATTACAGATCACTGTGGATGACTTTCCTATCTAGATACAGGACAAAGCATAGCCTAACATAGCACTGTATGATACATAGCGGCACACTGCTAACAACCGTTAACTGACTTCGCAACATTATGGCAAGAATTAGACAGGAAATGTCGCTACAGCTCAACAGTACAAAAAATGTCATTTCTTCTCTCAGAGGAATGATAGCATCTGCTAATTTGAAATTTTTCAAAATTTGAAATTTTGAAAATTTTTCAAAATCTGCATATTTCAAATTTTCATTGGAGAGCAAAGCTTTATATTCTCATGTCGGAAGTTTAAAAGTCACGTATGATCGTTGCATTATAATATTCTGTCCAATAATGAATGTACTAAACAGAGCTCCCAACTGACCCGCATTTCGCAGGTTGGACCCGCATTCTAACACCCAAACCCGCTGTCCCGCCCAAGCGTCCGAAAAACCTGCATCGTAATTGTCAAGTATACATAAAAAAAATTGCATCAACTTTGACTTAGCAACCATCATTTCTTTAGCATTTAGCATAATAGAGTATAAAACCTCCTTTACAGCATCATTTGAACCTCAAATTAGCCTATATTTCTTTTCATTGGGGCAAGCAGCGAACATTTTCATGCCACAGGAAAGAATGAATTATAACCTATTATACAACACCTAATTATATTCCGGCCATTTGATTGGTCAATTGCTTGTCGATTGCATGCAAAATCCGCTCTATTGCACTCTATGA
>JAIPMN010047793.1:0-12102 GCA_020650975.1 Apostichopus californicus | reverse complement strand
AGGCCTCATATGTGTGTGTGTGTGTGTGGCTTTGCATGATTAACCAAACGGTTTGGTCTAATTTATGTAGAAATGATTAAAGTATAGCCAACAACTTTTCGCCTCAAAATAATTAGATCGCTCACGTCATGTGTGCAGGGGATGTCTTTATTGTTTATGTTGATGTAAGGTTAGCATAAGTTATGATGATGTGATGAAGATGTGATGAAAGAAGATGCCGTCTTGCAAAACCTGTGGTCAAAGAGGGATCTAGTTCACATTAGTTTATTTCATAACTTCTGGCAAATATCTAAGTTTGATCAATTACATGGTCATCTCGTGCAAGAAAAAATCTAATGTAGTTATGATATTCGCATATAATTTAAAAATTTAGACAGTAAATTATAGAAAGTTTTCTTAAATAACCCAGGAACACGATATTATATAGGGAAGTTGTTTCCTTTTTTTCGGAGTATAGACGCTCTTTAATCAGTCTACAGTATATTACGTTACCATATGCATATATATATATATGCATGGGTAATAATTACTAGCCTATAGCAACACATTTGGCCCCTATCCTACTACGTGAGTTAGATAGTGTTGTATAACACATTGTTAGATACCTTTGAGTTTATTTCTGTTGGTATTGCTTTAGTGTAGGGGTTATTGGAACAGCGTATAACGAAAGTATTATACTTAATCGATGTGAGACATATTTTTACATGCAGAAGGTGACCCGAGATTATTGTTATCGTTCACTGTTTTCAACACCATCTTCCATTCTTTCACTTGACCTAACACTAAGTAAAACCGGATGTTCCTTGTTGATGGATCCATCAATGTGTTCATAGCTTGCAAAGGTCCATGAGTATCCTGTGTAAAGACGTCATTATTTCCTGAATAAGGGTTCTGTTCTATTTGTTAACGTCATACATAGCTTTTGCAAAACAATCCCATTTTCAGTTCCGTTGCTGGCTCGGTGGTTCACGAGCAAAAATGGATGCATGAGATACTATATTCTTGAGGCAAGTAGCCTAACAAATGATATGTTACGGAAAATATAAAGCCTACATCTCAATGCGAAAGGTATACGTTGATGGTCATGTTTCCAATATTAGGCCTGCATTAGAAAGATATATCATAGTCAAACACATATCAAAGATCGCCCTTTTTATCGGCAGATTTAATTGTAAATTACACGTCAATCTGACAGATATTCGTATAAATAAATCATTGTTACCTAGAATTATAAGACGGACGGAAACGCTTAATGAGCCATTTCATTATTGCGGTGATCGTGTTGCTAAGAATCTCGTCGTGGTCTGTTTCTTTTATCGAATTGGGAGATATTATGGTTTACATTTTTCAGCTTCATTA
Source organism: Apostichopus californicus (assembly GCA_020650975.1). Classification (NCBI taxonomy): domain Eukaryota; kingdom Metazoa; phylum Echinodermata; class Holothuroidea; order Aspidochirotida; family Stichopodidae; genus Apostichopus; species Apostichopus californicus. The sequence goes on along the minus strand of JAIPMN010047793.1, from coordinate 10,743 downwards.
AGGTCATCAGTGTTGGCCTCAAAATAGGCTAGATGGTCAAATAATGGTCACTTATGCTCGATCTTCAACTTCAACTCAATCTTTCAATATATATAGAGCCTACTCGTTAAAGTCGTGAGGCAGGGTTTTCCTCAATATAAGACTGGTAAATCTTTAATATGAATTCAATGAAATGTCTGGAAATGATTTGGAGAGTCCGATCTATATAACAGGAATGTACCCCTGATTATTTTTTATGATTTTTTTTTTACCGATTTTAGCGGGCTAAAATCTGCAGATAATACTGCTTATTATCTTTAATGGACATCGCCGAGCTATTGGTCTAAAGCCATAAGTCTTCCATTATTGTCTGTAAAATAATCGTGCATTTTCCAAAATAAGCATGAAATCTGTCCGAAACTTTCGTAAGTATAGGCCAAATGTGTTTATGTATGTTTGACTTGTTAGTAGGTTATTATGTTTAATCGAGATGGAGCATCGAAAATTTCAGTTCATTAACTTTGAAATTTAGTTTCTGCATTTTACTTCATATACTTACAAAAATGTTGAAACTTATAGCGAATTCGATTTGATCTTGCTAGATATTTAATATGAACATTTTTCAGAGTGTTGAAGTGTTTCTAATTGATAGTAATTGTTGCCGTTCATGCGTTTGTATGAAGATATTAGCTTTGAATATAGGGTATAGTCTTTCTTAGACCATATAAGCCTATTCTTTCGTTAGGTCACTTCGTCCTAAGCTGAAGGAACTTAGCGATCATACAGCATACAGTTCCTTCATATCACATATAGTCTGCAACAGTCATGTCCTGTCATGCCAAGTACGTTTCAATCAGTTCCAGGTCACCAAAACCTCAACCCTATAATTGGCCAAATATCTAGCATGTACAAGCGCCAGGGTTGGAGTCGATTCCACCTAAACCGAGTCCGAACCAAGTACGAGTCCACAGGGCCACGAGCCCGAGCCAAGTCCGAGTCCACTAGGGTCCGAGCCGAGTCTGACTGCATTGTTGAATCTTTTCTTGTGAACCGGACATATGGAAGATGGCTTATCATTAGACTTAACTGTTGCACACAGAATCAGAGGCCTTAGGGAACATACTGTATCTAAAAGTAATAAAAGTACGAGGAAGGGGAAGGAAGGTGCAAAACAAACAGGCATATCTTAGCATGGGGGAAGGGGCTTCCCCCAGGACCATTGAGACACACATGAGTAGCCTAATGGAAGGTGACATGTATTGTGGTATTTGTTGATGAAAGTCTCACAAAATGCGTTACTTTCACCCATGGGGGTTGGACAGCAGTGGGGTTCTTCCGTAGTTTATTACAGCCCACATAATTTAATCTCTGCTACGGTCCGTGTAACCTTGACGTGAGGGGGCGTGGCTTTATTTGGGCTCTACACTTACCCCTGGCTTGAAGCCAAGTACCCCGAGAGTTGTGAAGTGGACAATAAACACGCACACACCCTGACAATCGTTGTGTCTACTATCAAACCTGAGTTTGAAATGTTATCAAAGTCATTTAAAAATAGTCGATATATATAGAAAAGGCGAAACTGGTTATCATCAAAAACACTAGTAATTGTTTTAACTTAATGACAATAATGTAAGCAGAATTATCATATTTTCAGTATATTGTTTATACTTCCATACATGTATCACGCCTACAGACGATACGATGTACCGGATGAGTGACGACTTCTGTGACTACGCCTATAGTATAGAATGTGTCTATTATCAATAATGATGTGATATATAACCACGGTATGTATGCCACCCACCATAGGTCATGATATATACACCACACCTACCCACCCACCAGATACATAATGTTTTATCTTCAACCCAACAGACGAAAAAGCATGCATGGCAACAACATGTACCTCGCCATATATAACACGGGTCAGTAATATAATTGGCGGGCTGGTTGGAAGAGTTTGATACATATCCCCATAAATATGTTTTCCGTTAGGTGAACATTCTGCATTGACACGCCCAACTTAATGATTTCTTGAAGAGGGAGTTGGAAGAGCTTTGGATACGGCTACATGATATTTTTCTGTTTTGTTTGTCTTACAGAATGTGTTTTGTTTTCTTTTCGTGAGTAACGTCCTGTACTGCCACGCCCATATACATCTTTGTTCATGATTATCTCTTTTATAAATTGGGAAAGAAATGATACTATCGATTGATGTTTAACCCTACCACACCTAACTACTCTTTAATTAGGCTATACTCTCTTACACAGGTACATCTTTTTACATTACTAGTTATATCTATATAGGTAGCATACGCCCATTAAAAGCCCCATTGACTTACACACTAAATCACAAAAGTGATGTGGTCTCTAAGTTCTCACTAGCTAAACGCTACCCATCACTGGTTAGCTGACAAGTTGGCCACACATGGCTCCATCAATTATTTGTATCATGACCATACAGATTATTTGCTATCAGAGCCTGAAGTTTTCGTCACTTGTAAACAGACCTCTTCACTCAGTATAGTAAACAATTCTCGTACGCTGCTCTTGGGAGGCCTAAAGGGGTCTAAAAATGCCTCAATTGACCTAATTGTTACACCACATGTACTTCCATTCATGCTCTTCAACATACATGCCACTAAAAACCAAATCCTGATGATAACATATCAAAAAAGATGTTGTCCTTCCTTGGCACTTTTTCTGAAACGGGAGAACATTCGGGGGATTAATATAGACTCTAATAGGATTTGCCACCCTTATGTGGTGGGTTCTCTTGCCCTGGAGGTTCATGGGAGTGTACGCCTTTACCGTAGGTTTCCAAGCCATGGGCGTACAAGTAAGTTGAAAGGGCGATCGTTATATCCTTCCTCTCGCCGTCACGGTGGTATTTGTTTGGGCAATAGGTGTTTAAGAATTGCTCAAATTACTGTTATGTCTCCTTGAATGTTGAGAGTGCTGGTCGTCGACATTGATTTACCGTATTTTTCTGGTAATATCCTCTGCCCCCTCTCTTTCTCTTCCGTTTTCCTTATGTCGCTCCTATATATTATAAAAGGGCTCCGTTAAATCTCCTACAACGATTTGATCCACTTAGTCCGGCGGGTTTCCTTTATCTCTATACGCCTTCGCATACAAAACTCATACATTAGTCTATATAGCCTAGGCCTAGTGAATGATATCGGTATTTCAACATTAATGTAATAATTTATTTGTTTAAGTAAACAACTGCCTTCCAATTAGAATATTTTACAAAGGCCTATATGTTTTATGTATAACCTATTGTTGTAAAATTATGTCCCGTTTCGCTTTCCTTGCAAGACTAAGTAGGTACAGAAAATGAGATGCAAGCCAAAAAGCATGGTCAATTGCTAAATCCTTTTTGTCGCTATTATAATTGTTTCAACTGATTGTATATTCCAAGTATTTCGTTCAGAATCATGGAGGAGAATTCCCCCAGTTGTTCCTTAAAATGAACGAAATTTGACCTGTAATGCAACACCTGAAAAAGATTTAATAGGAAAATGAAGGAACGAAAGGCTTTTGACCTGTACAGGGTTAATTCCTTGTAAGTTTATCGTCAAACGTGTAATCCATACTCATTATATACGGAATAGTGTGAACTTTTCATATTCATTTATACAAGCAAATTATTAAGGATCACATTGCATAGGTCAAGTATATGGGAATCGTGGTATACATAAGAGTGTCCAGAGTCGATTTTTGTTTTCTGAAATTTAAAAAAATAATACAATGCGATTAATCACTTCTGTGGCAATTTTTGAGTACATTGGCATGTTGTATGGACCCGTGTGTACACAATATAACAATAACTTGACAGATGGACTCATATCATCTTTCACTAAAGCTTAAAACCATTATATGAAAGATCATTTTCTTGCCTCTCTATACAACCGCTTTAATGTTTTACATTTGTTTTTTGTTTTGTATTTGTCTAAATTCGTGTCACAATCCAGGGTTTTTGCTGATAGTCCCATATAACTCCCACAGTTTTGCTGAAGTTTCACATTATATCAAATGCGTTCAGTCCTATTTGTATTGTTCTGCTGCTGGATCAATCAACATGCATGCAGTAACGCTTTAATCCGTGTGGGCGTAAAAGAGATATGTCGCAATTCCAATTCCTCCCAAGTTGGTATTATCCCTTTCAGTTTGCTTACAAGATATGATCACTATATATGTCTTCACTAACCAACAAATAAAATTTACTGAAATACAGTGTCGTCATATTTGGTCAAACTAAATTTGATGTTAAACCAAACATTTTTGGGAAAGTCAGTAACTTAAAAAAAGTCCAGGTCAAAATTTCGTTTTGATATCCTACAGAGGAAAAAAATCTAAGCTTTCTAGTGAAATTTGCATTCAAATCATAGGTACTGTTTTTGAGATATTGACAGTTGAAGTTATCTGATATTCTACTAAACTATAAACTTGAAGCAAACAAGTGTGATGTCATAGTTGCACACTGACAAATAATGTTTTGTTTTTTCTTTATTTTCCAGTCTATTGATTTGACCTTGGATTGGATAGGGTTACTAGTTTGTCTAAAGGGGATGTGAAGTTTATAAAATACCAATACCTACCGTATGGTACATTCACATTATGGATGCATCCAATTGTGGAGTATGAAATTAGACGTAAGTTTTAAGGGAAAACAAAATATTATGTGTCAGTGTGCGACAATGACGTCACACCTGTTTGCTCCAAGTTCACCTTTGGTACGAAAGGTGGCAACTTCAACTGTCAATATCTCAAAAACGGTACATATGAATTGAATGCAAATTTCAACAAAATACTTAGATTATGTTCCTCTTTTTGGAATTTTGACCTGAACTATTCTTTTAACTTCACTATCAAAGTCTATAAGTCCATATCGATACCGACCATTCGATCTTGCAGAGTCGAGTAACCGTACATGACGTAATTATCCGATATCGCTGTCCCGCAAGGAACATGGCTTGTTTTCGGGATGACGGGTCCATTTTAATAAAAGCGATTAATCGTTCTTGAGTATAATGGTCCGATTTACCGGTCGCTGTCCCGCACGAATTACGACTTGCTTTCTGATTGTCGCGCATATTGTCCATTTCTTGGAAACCCGATTCACGAAAGCATTTGACGTATGCCAGTTCCGTAAAAAATTACTGTTTCGGAAAATACCCGTACGTGCAAACCAGTATAAATGCCGCAACCACTAAACCACACGTATATTGTTTTAGGATAACAGTTACGTAACTCTGGACACCGCCATCTTATATATTCATTACATGCCAAAAGTTTAAGTGCCTTTTCCAAACATATCGTCTTTCTGACCTTCCACCTAATTAATGCATTTAAATCTCAGTAATGAATGAAAGTACAATTAAACTGAAACGAATAAACGTATAACTTTAGGTGGATGTACTTAGATGTACTAATCGTGCGCACATATCAATATACGCAATCACGCTATGAATTGTGCAGTACCTGCGGTATCCGGCAACTGCAAACTGCATGTCGAATTTTGAGCATGTTATATTGTTTTGGTAGGGGTGGACGAAAGTTCAGAAATGGATGCGTGCGTTCGCGGCGTGCACTTTTAACAAATCTATTTGACAGTTTGGTGCATTGTTCATTTCTCTGAAAAATCATTGTACTTTAATCGGATGTCAAATTTTCTTTGTTCATGTGGTAGTAATTTAGAGATAGCTATAACCGAGAAAAACTTAAACAGATATAGCAAATCAAATCAATTTTTTGTTTGGCTTACAAAGTAACTGTTTCGTTTTAGATTGATTGATTAATAGATGATTGATTTAAGAGATACTTTGATTTCGCTATTATTCGGTAATAGGCGCCCAAAGGAATTGCTTTGAAATAAACAAAATGTTATAACCGCCATATCTAAGTAAATTCTGTGAACAAAATCCTCTAGGGACTTCAAACGTGGAAAATACTTTAATTGAAAAATACGTGAGAAAATGTGTATTCTATGTGGCCGGTAGCTTTTTCAATTCTGGGTATATCTGTCAAGTTTTTCTGAAATGTTTTTATTTCACCCATGGAAACAGACTCATGATTGTTGTCTGTAAACAAATTTTGTTTGCTTAGAAAGAAACCATTTGCTAGTATGGTATTTATTGCTTTGTGTCGAGCTCAACATGCTTATCATAGCAACATAATTCATTGAATAAATCCCTTTCTCTCTTATAGTTTGCACAAAAATAATCAGTGAATCAATTTAATATTCTTTACTCCCAAATCGTGTACATTTTACTATACTTAGTTACATACGGATATGTTATACACTGCGGTATATACCGATGACTGCTCCAAATGATTGGAGTGACTTGTTGTGACCAAAATTTTTAATCTTTGGCCTATAACTAAATTCGGAAGCGTTTAGGAAACATTATTTAATAAGAAATTGATTTTACAATCATGTGATCACACATATATGTAGTTATAAACCAAAGCTTGGACATCAGGAAATGTTTCTTCAGTTTAGCAATGTTTATATCCACATCACCAAGCGGAGAAGACATAAAGGGAGGAGGGGATGGGAGCGGAGAGTTGAATCAAGGTTTTTGTTATCACTTTCTCTTGACATCAAGGGGAGGACAAATCCTAGATGATTGGCCCTATCGGTCCTCTCTTGTGACGTCACTTCTGTCCGTGTGTGTCGGAAGTAAACATAAATTCATGCTATATCTGACAGTTATCATTCATTTTTTAAAATATTAAATGGCATTTTACATGAACGCCCGAACGTAGACACTTTGTCTACATGCTTGGAAAAAGTATACAATTCTTTGGCATTCTTCCGTTTTTTAATGCTTCCTGTGTTCATGTCCGAAGTTAACTGTTTCTAAGAAACGTATCGCATAGTATATAACTATATATACCGTAAATTATTTCCATGGGCTACTTTATATAAAATATAGGGAAGTGAAAGCCACGTAACATGTTATATATATGCATATCGTTATATAGTAGTCTCACGCCGTGATGATGACGTCACATGAATAGTTTCCTGGATTCCTTTTACTTTTTCTGTTTTGCAGCCTAACCTGACTACACCGACATGATGACTCATTCGTCGCAACAGACCGAGGACTATAGATAAAAACAGAGAGCAAGCTATCACCGTCAACCAGTTTTGCACTTCCCGTTGCTATATATCATTCAAAATGGATCCTAACTCTACGAGTAGTAGTATATTTGGAGTGGTGGATTACTTAGCATTGTTGCTAGTTTTAGCCATATCGACGGCTATTGGACTCTACCATGGAGTGTGTGGAAGTAGACAACAGACTACACAAGAATACTTTCTTGGCAACCGTGAAATGGGCCCAATACCTGTTGCTCTGTCGATCTTGGCTAGTTATATGTCCGCAATTACCTACCTGGGTACCCCAGCGGAAGCGTACATCTATGGGCCGGAATTTTGGATGATAAGTCTAAACTGCGCCATTGTTGGAGTGGTCATCACGAGGACCTTCATCCCGATCTTCTATCGCCTACAATTGACCAGTATTTACGAGTACTTTGATAAAAGATTTAATAAAGCAGTTCGAATGTCTGTGGTAGCATTCAGCACATCGTTCGGTCTGCTGTATCTGGGCATTGTCATATATGCGCCATCGCTGGCATTGAATGCTGTGGCAGGAATAAGTTTACCTCTCTCCATATTAACAATGGGACTGGTGTGCACTCTCTATACCTCAGTAGGGGGTATCAAGGGTGTCATATGGACCGATGTATTTCAGGTATGATACATATATATCATTCTAAGATTATTTTATCATGGTATCATTATTTTGGTACGTCACAATATAGTTACTTTATTGGTTGCAGTGGCTTGCACAGGATTTCAAATTCGAAAGTTCCCCCGACAGATTTAGGTATAGTATATAACTTAACCTTTTTGGACCGGGGCCAGAGGCGAATCAAGGATTTATAAAGGAGGAGTGTGGCCTAGGGTAGTTGAAACAGTCTCCCGTGTACTTTGGGGGAGCCTGGGGTTCTCCTCTAAGAATAAAATTAATAGTTTAGAAGTGGTAAATTCAGAGGCATTGTTACACTACAAATTAGATCTATAAGTATAACTTTAAATGCAAGGTTGTGCTAATAAACTTTAAGGTTGAGTAGGGGGATGGGGGAGGGGGCGGGGGTTAAATCCGTAACAGTGGTCTAATTCTTCCCGGGCTTATTTGTTAAAACTGACGATGTGTGGTGGGGGCAATTACCCCTTACCACCCCCCCCCCCCACCTTGAGCACGCCACTGCTTTGTGCTGAATTTAAAATTGTGAAGAACCTAAACGAATACTGTAAAGCACAATCTGATTTTAATAAACTGATTGAAATTCTCAAATTTCATTTTATGAAAGTTTCGATATTTTCCCTTAATCAAACAAGTTTGCTTGACTCTTATAAGCTCTATGATGAACGTTGACCAGCTGTGCCTGTTTATCGTAAAGTACGATCAATGGTGACAGTAACAAATTCAAATAAGTTAGACGCCGCGTTGTCCCAAGTGTTATAATATGATCCTTCCATCAAAATAGGATACAACCAGTTAATTTCTTATGTACAAAATATACGATAAACTATCAGTGCTTGGCATATATGTGGCAGACAATTTGTATCATATATCCTGGCTTACTGCCATTTCAGACCAGTGAAGTAATGGCTTGAAAACTAAAGAGAACTTCAGCGAAATTCTTTGTGATATATAGATGAGGAAACTAACTTCAGTTTACGGTTGTTTTAGTCAGTATATATAGAACCCTCTGCAGTCTGATGAAAATATGTGGACTACGTTTGAATGACTCAATGGTCAGTGGTAAACCGCCATTGATAAATTGAGGTTGGACCCTGCATGGGACAGGACAATTGGATGTTTTTACCACCTAAGTGTCAGTTGTAAAATATTGCAATTCTATGCCAGACCGCCAGTAAACTGCATGCATGTAACTTACGACTTTGTACAAGTGACACACACACATGTTTTTACCCTTTGGATAAACACAAAGTTCGCAGACAAACATAACACCCGATTAACCTATAGTGCACCATGCATAACACCCTAGTGCAACATAAATTTATTTCTATGAATATAATTCATGACTCGTGGATTAGTGGTAGATTACAATCCGGAGTATGAATCAACAGGTGATAATGGTTGTGAGTGAGGGGTGTGGTGGTTGGGGGGGGGGGAGTGATAGTAGACCGGCAACATAATATTCCTAACAACATTTATAAGAATAACGCTATATTGCTTTTGTCAAGCGATATACCACTCTTATTGAGCCCGTTATTCCGCCAATGTCTCGTATGTGTGCGTGTATGTATGCGTGTTTTTGTGTATGTATGTAAGTACGTACGTGTCAGTTAGAAACTTCAATGTGCTTCACTTGAAAATTAATGAAGGTCACCTTACGTTAATTTGATGAAAGCTTTCTTGCGTTTTCGTTAACAATTTATAAAAACCTATAGTATCAATCAAAACATGATTCCTTTCGTCAAACTAAGACAACATCCATGATTTTCCCATCAAGAAACAGGCCTGTGCAGGTGTAATGAGGAATTGATTAGTCAATGTTAAATTATATTCGCCACATTTCGACCACAACCATACGGACCGTTCTTTTTCGTAGCAATATTTAACCACATTCGAAAAATGATTTGGAAAAATCCAACCGTATATAGATCTTGATTGCATGTTAGGTATAATGACTCATGTATGCTGCAGTAGAATAATATCATCTTTACTGTGATTGTGACACGTTCTTCCAACGATGCTATATATAGAATGAATGCAAACCGACATCCTCCATATATGGCGGTAAAGACTCGACGTGCTAATGGGCTATTTGCTAGTTGCTTAGTTGGTATAGAGCAAAATTAGCTGTCTAATACACTTTATTGGTGCGAGTATAGTCTTGTTTACGATATCTCGGACAGTGAAAAAAAGTATTAAATGTTCCCAACACGGAAATCTTGTCTAAGAATAGACCGTGGAAGTGATTCTACCATTCACTATATATATTAAAGATGGACATTGTATTTGGCGAGAAACCGCGTGTGATATAACCCTGTGTTTTAACTTATGTGCTATGGGACGTAATGTAGTCTATAGTATGCTATGGAGGTCATCAGTACGTATAGGCCCATAGTCTCCAAGTGTTAGCAGGTTTAAGTTGGTGATTCTTTCACAGAAAACATTTTTATATAATTCGTTACCCCGGATGGCTAGTCTAATCCAAGATTCCAAGAATAAACTCCTGGTTTCTATTTCAGCTTCTCCTTACTTCGCTGGCTCACATTAAGATACCACATATAACAATGTTGTTTCTGAATTCGGAATGTCAGGTTTTCTGGAATTTTATGAATCTTTACTAAACACAAGATCGGCTACCTCTTTTTTTAATAGTGCGTCAAACTTACATAAAAGTAAAAATAGAAATAGCTTTCAAAAGAGGAACTGTATTACAAACGGAATAAACAAGAATTGTTCTGTTTTGACTATTCAGTACATTTCAGTTAGTCACGTGATTGAAGTGCATCATTGCCAATAACACAAATTTTCCATGGTATGCATAAAATAGTAGTTTCGGTTTATATAAAAAACATGACCTCTCTATAACCAGGTCAACTACCTATTATCACAGAAAAGGATTAATTGTACCGGATATACCCGAAAGAAGATGCTTTTCCAAAAGAATACAGTTTCTTTCGCGTAGCCTATATCTATGTGCTTT
>JAIPMN010047783.1:0-10495 GCA_020650975.1 Apostichopus californicus | reverse complement strand
CCCCCCCCCCCCCCCGGTGAGTATTCCATTTTAGTTTCTGTTCATCTTTGCAGAGTTCCATTTTCTGCGAAATGACCTCGTTGCAACTAGATTTCCTTAAAGGGACAAATTTAAGCCCGTTTCGTAAAGCTAAGGATGGCAGCAAAGTCTGGCAGTACTTTGGATTCGAGAAGGACAAGGACAACCCGACCGAGGTGGCCGATAAAACGCGGGTAGTTTGCGCAATCTGCAGCAAGAAGCTGACGTTCCAGAAGTCGTCCACTTCCACAATGTGGAACCACTTGAGATACCTCCACTCGGAATATTTCATGCAGTTGAGCAAGGCAGGCGGCCCAAAGAAAGACCCTGCTGTATCACTGGTGAGTTGAAGACTTTAAATAGCTCCGTGTCGTTTTGCATTTGGGACGTAAAAGTACTGCTTTGTTCTTATATCCAAGACCACGTCATATTTATACATCATCGGTCACGGCTCGATCAAACTAATGTTTCAAGACTATTCTTTTTGTATAAATTCTGAAATGAAGTCACTACTGTAGTCTATAGGGATGGGCGGTGGGGGGAGGGGGGATGATGGTTGTGTTTATCCCCCAGTAACTTTAATAATAATTGTGACCATTTTGTAAGTTGAATAGGTTGCCTACATTATATACAGTATCATGAACTTGGCCCTGGCTCTTTTCCTATTAAACATATGTACAGGTACAGTACGTTATATTTTTTTGTGCAATCTGTACAAAACCCTAAAAATTTAAGTCAAACTGGGATTTTGTAAACTTTATCCTGTCCTGAAACAAAAAACGAGAAAGGCCAAAAAAAAAAATGGGAATGCAGGTACTGTAGAGATATTACATGTCTTTTTTTGTTAAGAATTTCCTGTTAATCAATCTTAGATGACTATGTATTTTTACCAAAACTTATCCAAGTTGAGGTTGTCTAAATTAAGAAGGAACAAATTAGTTATAGATCTGGGTACTAAAAGAAAACAGAGTCTTACGTTACATCTTACTACATTTGGCAGGAATGTCAACTTTGCTTGAATTACTCGACAGCCTGAAAAGGAATATTCAGGTTTTGTTGTAAGAGCTACTGACTGTACCAGCATAATGACAAAGTTCTCAAACATCACCCTTGTTAGGGATGTCAGAATTCCGGCAATAGCCGGAATTCCGGTTTAATTCCCGATTTTGAAATTTGGTTCCGGCTCCACACAATCTTTCTATCCCAGTTGAAACAGGCATTAGCTTTTTCTGCGAATTTCTGTGACTTTCTAACTATTATCCTAACACACTGCAGTATACGCAAATTGGAGCCTATACCGCAATTTTTTCTCTGGATTTTCATAAAGTTCCCAACATTATTGCAATGATATTTTCTAAAGTTTCCCATGATTTTCAAGTATTTTAATATTATTAGAGTAGGGAAAAATATTAAAATTTGTGGCTGCCTTTGGAAGTGACTCGAAAAGTGACTCGAAGTGACTCAAGATAATTCCTGTAATTTCCTCTCGGACTAGGCCCTACATACGAAAGATAGATGTCCCGGAAAGTTTCTAAAGTTCTTTTCCTGGCCTGGCAATTCAGAATGAGACTCCTGTGGTACTTAGGCATATTTCACCTTTGCCGAAAGTGCCATTTAAGGTTAAAGAATCGAACACATGACCATTATCCAGTTATGTGTGTTTTAAACTCATGGTGTTGTTTCTCATTTTCTTATTGTATTTTTTATAGTATTTTTTTGGAAGTGTAAATTTCTAAAACATGATATCTCAAAATAAAGTTCAGATAAGAATAAAATTCAGATGCAACATACAAGGCCAAGTGGGAAGTTCCATTTCCGGTGATCAGGGAGGGATATTTTGCAAAATATTCTTGCAACACTATGCGCCAACCAGGGTGGCGCTCCGCTTAGATAGTCTTTGGGACATCCAAGTCCCCACAACTTTCAGGCCATAGGGGCAAACCCTGCTGGCATCCCTGCCTTGTGTATTATAATGTGGACAGTTAGTCCTGTACAGGTTTTAAATAATGGGCTTGAAAACTTTATGCTTGATAACTTTATGTACAGTACAGCACCCAAATGCCCAAGTGGTAGAGGTACATGGTTGCTGTACACTGTGTACAGTACTGTAGGTTTGACTTTGATACAGTGCTGTACATGGGCAGCATACTCTTTCAATGTACCTGTTGCTACTGTAGGTGGAGGGTTATTGTTTTGTGGGGGAGGGGTTCGTTGGGTTTTGACCCCTTTGACCATTTAGGAAGACTGAAGTACATGATTCACTTTTGAGAATTTTGCAGTCCTGAGTAATAGACATTTGTCCTCTTTATTACCCAAGAAAACTGACTCTGAATGTTTATAGGAAATAGCAACATTTTCCATCACTTCATACCATTCTGTCATGCAGACAATTTGAAAGAAACCATGGGGATGAGTAATATAATAACTTAATAATTATTTTGTACAAAAGACAGGTTTGATTTGCTAATATTATTTAAGGTTTGTTTTCATTAAATATAATTTTCTAGACTTACTATATAGAGCAGATATGTATCTCTTCTCTTTACTTTTGCCAGACAGTGAAACAAAACAAGGGCCCTTATCATGCAGGGCACCCGAGAGTCGACCAGCTTACGAAACACATCTCCCTCTATCTGGCCAAGAGCTTGCAGCCGGTATCGATATTGGAAGAACCTAGTTTCCGCAGGATGTTACAGGAGTTTGACGTAAAATACCAGATCCCGGCAACAGAGATGTTTTCCTTGATCCACCTCCCCGCCCTGTGCGAGGAGGTCAAGGTGCACCTCATCGGCGGTCCGCTCCTGAAGGCGGACTTCATCGCATTTTCTACGGAGGTTTGGATGTCGAACACCGGTAAGCAATTTTTGAGCATCACTGCCCACATTCTAAGCGAAGATTGGAAGTTGCAGAAGTATCTCCTGGACAGTTCGGAATGGCATCCTCCTTACGACGCCGACCACGTGAAAGCAGCGATTCAGACCTGTCTCTCTGAGTCTGACATCCCGGTCAGTAAGCTGAGCGCTGTCACTATCGGCAGAGCGGTCGACATCCTCAGAGCGGGCAACATCAGCGACCAGTGGTCGTCGATACCGTGTTTTAAATCGACCTTAAAGAGAGTGGTACAGGAAGGGCTGTCTGTGACCGAGATAGAGAACCTGGCCAAAAAGTGCTTCAGGCTCTCGGCGATCGTGAATCAGTCCACGAGTCTTCTCTCCCACCTTAGAGCTTGCGAAGAGGACAGAGACTCTGGTGGGTCGGAGTGGGAGACTGTCGCCACCATGTTTGCGCAGGTGCTAGCTCGTGAAGACTCAATTCTGGAGGTTCTCGCATCTTCAGGGGTCAAAGACTTAGAGTTTTCCAAAGCCGACGTCCAAACTCTGGAGGGATTAGTCGAGATCCTCCAACCAATGATGGAACTCTCGGAGGAACTCGGCGAACAGGGTGCCACGTCTGCGGCCACCATCTGGCCGTCGATAGCACTCATGAAGACCCTCCTGTGTCCGTACGAGATTGATGGATCCCCCATCAAAGAGGTCAAGAAGGTCATGTTTGCCAAAGTGAAGGAGTGCTTTAATGCACCGTCGCTCCAGACAGTACTGTCTCAGATCTGCTTTCTGGATCCACGCTTCAAATCGTTGCCGTTCATGAACGACAACGAGAAGACGGAGGTGCGCAACACGATCGCCCAGGAAGCATCGAGGCTTTTTCCACAGGGATGCAGCGCAGACGCCGGACCTTCATCCAGTGAGCCGCAGAGGAAGAAACAGAAGCGATCTCTGGCCTCTTTATTCGAAGGGATCATCCCCCAGCAGCACTCCACAGAGACCACCAACGAGGACACCGCCATTCAGAGGGAACTCCAAAAGTATTGCACGGAGGAAGCGCTGCCTCTGACCTCCGACCCGTTGCAATGGTGGTCGGATAATTGCCATCGGTTCCCCATATTGCAAAAGCTCAGCAGGAAGTACCTCTGCATCCCAGCGAGCAGCGTGATCTACAGCGGCAATGCGACCCTGGATGCCAAGCGAGCCGCTCTCTCGACGTCCGATGTCAAACACGTGCTCTTCTTACACGCAAACATGCCAGACGACTTCTTTGAAGATAAGCCGCTAGATAACTTGGTGAAGATAGAACCAGAGAGTGTGGTTGATCAAGTAGGACCATCAACCTGATAACAAACATTTGTGGGAACTTGAGGCTATTGATGTGAATCATGGGATCATTTTGAGCTCTAAAAGTTGTGAGGTTTTTTTTTCTCCTTCTTTCATAGTGAGAGAACCCGAGATCATGGGAGACGTGGTCGTCTATTGAATTCAGTCATTTTGTTTTTTTCCGTGTGGGGGTGATTCAAAGAATTGAAATATATTGGAATTGAAATTGGCAGATTTCATCAATGCAACTGAAAGTATAAAATAGAACAATGCCTTTGTGGGTAGTTTGAATGTAAAATGAGGAAGAATGCCATGGGATTTTACATGTAGACCGTCAACATCTCTCCCAAATTTACAGCATGTGAAATATATGGTGTGACTATGTTTGCATGGATTCATCGATATGGTTGTTTTGAAAAGGAAACATTGAATTGAGTTAAATCGAGGGCAAGGCTTTCAAAATATTTTAGCTTTTCAGCATACAAGAAGACATACAGTACCTCTCCAGATTGAGTCCTGTTCATGTGCTTCTCCTTTCCATGGTGGGCTTTTAAACGAAATGTGGTGTATCTGACACTAAACAAATTATTGATGATATAAATGCAATTTTTTAGTGCTGCACAGTTCAACAATTCTGATTGTCTTAATAGAAAGGACATTGGAATAGGATGTATGTTATGTTTAGAACCCTACGGAAGAAAAAGTGAAAAACCATCATGCTGGTACAAAATACCATGTTTTTGCTTTTGTATTCAATAATTACTGAACTCTTGTAATTATTTAAATATATTAGGTCAAGGTTCAAAAGATTGAATGTACAGTATTAAAGAGAAGGTGTTGTTTCCTCCTATGTAGGTCTGCATGTAATTGGCTTTTATTCATTTATTTTTTTTATAAATATATTTGTTCAATATTTAAGTCTGTTTGGATTGTTTGAAGTTAATGTAATGAATCCGATTTCCCTCTCAGTAATACACCAAGTGCTGGTGAATAAATGTCAGATGGCTTGCCAAAACTTTGCCAAAAAATTGAACCTTGGGTATAACTGTAAAAATTTTGTTTGGTGCATTTTGTTTACGGCCTGCAAGTGTATGAGGCCACTGGTATTATATATATATATGTTAAATAAGTTTCATCAACCTGTACACAGGGAATAATTAAGAATTAATTAATGATTAATAATTAATTAATTATTTATTCTCTGTACACAGGGACTAATTCATCCAGAAATCACATGGCATAATGCTCTGCAAGATGGTCATATTGCTAGACCTGTATAATTACCAAGATGACAAAATTCAGAGCCATCGAAAAAACTGCTACACAAAATGTGAACTGGTTTAATAATTCCCTGGTAATATATTCACTGATGTTGTACTTAGTCACCAGATCTACATACAAGCCTGTATGGTACATACTGTACTGTATGTTAGGGATTAATTTGTGCAACGTATCACAAATTGCTAGACAAAATGGTCAAAGTTTGCTAAATTTCAAGTGTAAAGATGTTAATATGCAGTTTTCTATTGCAGTTCAATGAGAGAAAATTGAGAGCTTTTGAAATGATATGCAAAATGTGAACTCTTTTTAAATTATTCTTTGGTAGTACATTCACTGGTGTTGTACTGAGTCACAGGATCTGTGTACAAGCCTGTACTGTACATATATACAGTTCATCTGTGTGGCTGGTTTATTTGAATACTATTATCATGTCTGGTAGCATTGTGCAGCCATGACTGACATGTGTCGATACTGTATATAATACTAATTATAGTATGTATGTTAATTCCCTGTCTGTGTTAAAATCTACACCAGCATATACATATACATCAGCTACAGTTCAGCAAAGTACATGTATACTGCTTGTGTATGAAACTTTCTTTAATCTGATGTTCAGTGATTTTGTTACCTGTAGTTTGCAGACCTGTTTAGACATGGGTGGTGTTCATACAAGTAATGCACACCTGTACATTCACTGCTGGCAATGCAACAGTGCTGTTCTGTAAGTCTGCAAACATTGCTACATGTATGCTCACTGATGGTACAGTCTGAAGAAATTTGTTCAAATAGGTGGCAGACCAGTGTGTTCGTTCATTGTTGGAAAAGCTGACTGGGGCATTAACTTAGACTGGTAATAATTCAGCAATTCGACAGGCCTGCGAATGTTCAGTGCATTGATGTACACTGATGGTAATACAGTCTAAAGAATGCAAATACAGTACTGTAGGGGGCCAACCAGTGTGTTTATTGTTGGAAATGCAGACTGGTGCATTCACTGCTGGTCATAATAGAGCAATGCCAACAAGTCTGCCAACAGTGCATTTACGCTAAAGTGATGGTATATTTGTCCTCATATGGTGCATGTTCATTGGTGGATTTAATTTATCATCTGCATACCATAACTATAAGATAATGATAATGAAGTCTGTGTTGAGGTTGCAAATGAGATCTTTGTCTTCATTGTCAGACCACTGGCCAAGTTAAAACCATGAGCTTGAATTCTGCATGTACTCTAAAAGTTTGCATTAATTAGTGTTCTTGTGCAGTTGTATGCTTTTGTTTTATCATTTGTTTTAATATTATAATTATGACTTGCTTGGAATTCATGAATAATATTAAAAGGGATTTGTCAATAGTTTTGCTTTGAGTTTTAAAGAAAAAAGAAATTAAGAAATGGGACAATTTTGGGTATACTCAGTTTTCAGTGTTAATATGTACAGAAGATCCAAAGGGACATAGAGCTGTCATTGTTTTCATTTTTAAAAAATTCAAGTAAAAATTTAATAATTTCAACAAAAAGATTCAACATTAGATTCATCGTTAAACTTAATTAACCCATACCTAAAGCTGTAACTGTATTCATCCAGTTATTTTCTTATGTTTGGTTTTGTTATTGTTGTCTGTGTTCAGCTTATTTAACTTGTAAATATGTTATGACAATAAACATTTGTTTGCATTATTTGAGGAAATTAGTTCTGTTTTGTGTTTTCATGTCATTGACTGTACATAAGCTATCTTTCCCCCCTTGTCACCATGGTGACACAGAAAGGCATGAACTGTAAAATGGACCTGTGCTGTTTGACTGTAAATGTATGACTGTACTGCAGTGATACAGTTAGGATTGCTCACACATTTAGAGTAGACAGACTGTGCAGTAGTTCATGGTGCTGTCTGCTGGCTAATAGTAGACTTGAAAATTCCACCATCAGCTGTTAAAGCAGTGTCTTACACTCAGAAATGAAGCCGTCAAAATCTTGTACTAGGTTGCCATGGAAACTGGTACAAAAGTCTGTCATAATGATTTTTCATCATGATACAAATTTCATGTAGTTTTAATAATTTATAATTCTCCTGGACAGAAATCAATCCGGCTGTTACATGAAGAAAATTGATCGGCACTGTCAGTACTAACTCTTCTTGGATTGTTGCTTTCAAACAAATTCTGGGTTGTTTATTGACAGTGTTTGTTGTAAACGTTATACTGGGGACGGAGATACAGTGATGTTAATTTCTCTTTAATTAAAGGCGGCTTTTAGAGCAGCAAGTACAGTTGAATTTGGATCATGCTGTTTTGTGCTATTTTGATACTGAAATCTAATTTAAACACTCTAGGTCATTCATTATGAAATTCAAATTTTTATTTCAAATGCTGAAACAACAACAGGTTAAGCAAATGTTTTGAAAAAGTTATTGTGTTGCATAAATTTAACTTTGTTATAAAGTAGTAAGTCTGAGAAAATCTTGTAGGGTTATATAAAAATAATAAAATGTTAAATCAAAATGATGTCGTTCCTGAAGCTTCATTTGGTGGAATTAATTTCAGAGAGTGTCAAGCAGTTTTGTCAACTGTAGTCTTACTTAAGTAAATTGGCCGACATCCAAAACTTCTGACAAATATCTGCCTAATTTTGTGCATCACTGTAGAAATAGGACACAGACCTGACCATCATCTTTGGTTTATATGACAGAGATCTTTGTGAAGAAAAAGTCAGAAATAATATCTATTTCCGTTTGGGAGATACTGTATCTTAGTTTAAAAGTTGCGTCTGGCAGCTTTCATTTCATTAATCTGTGCCATCATCGTGCCACTAGGATCGGAAAGCATTTACTTTTTTTCGTGGCTGTTTTGCTATTCATATTTTCAAGGTACAGTAAAATGTTAACAGTGTTGACCCTGAAACCAATGCTGTCATTACAGTACATGTCACATTGAGGGTTCAGCACTTTAAATTTCAGCATAAATTTGTAAATCCCACCTCCATTACAGAAAATAAACACTGGAATAAGCGAAGAAAAAACCATAATAGAAACTGAAGTGCAAGAGGCTGGATGATGTCATATTTAGACTTGATCAAGTCTTCAACATTGTACGTGAAGGAACGTCTAAATCTGTGATATCAACCAAAATGGAATAAGATGTTACTTAGCTGTTTGTGGAAGTCTCATGAGAGTGGAGGCTGGTAGGGATGAAAGAGGGGGGGGGGGGTAACCGGTATTTAGTTGTTTATGACAGTTACCTCTATCACATAGACCAAGGATGATGGTTGGGTTTGTACCTCATGGCAGTGGAGGCTGGTGGGAATGAGGAAGGTGGGGGGAGGGTGGTAAAGTTCAGACAGTTATCTCTTTCTCATAGACCAATAATTGTGGTAGGGTACAGTACATGTGTCTCCTTTAATACACTAAGGTTAAGGATGGTACTGTAAAAAGTCAAACAAAAGGGTACAGCAGGCTCCCGGCATTATTTTTCCGCTTTTGTCTTCATCTTTACAGGCTCTGAAATCTCAAGATGGCTCCCGGCAAAGGAAGGTCTCGGTGTTTCTTTGATGTCTCCATCAACGATGTGTCTGGTATGTACAGTATTTTATGATTTTGACATAGCAGGACTCAAATTTAACGGTCGTCCGATTGTCTGAGACGACCAAAAGTCACATCGGACAACCTAGAACACTGCTTAGGTGGTTCGACTGACGACTAGCTTATTTGCCTAAATCAGCCCCTAAAAAGTGATAGTGATAGCGATGGTATTGCCCCCATTCATACTAGAAACAACGTAAGAAATAAATGACATTTTGGTACGTTCTGTAATGAGGGGAAAATCCTTCACTTTAGCTGCATGCCCACCCCTTTGTATCGCTAACTTGCAGTTACTGTAGCAGGTTTTGTTATTAGTAAAGACAAGGTGGGTACTGTACATATGCACTAATGGTTACAAAAAGTATCATATACTTTGTACGCTACAGACCCTGACAGCCGCACGCACGTAGCTAGCTGACTGGAGTACAACGTGTATGCAGTGCTATACTGTACATGTGGGCATACCGCATGTTCGTTTATGTTGCTGCAATGTACATGCTGTACAGTGTATACCCTGGGCTTACCCAGAGAATTCCTGCAACCCAACATGATTAATCTTGAACAGTGTCATACACCACATAAAATGTCTTTAACTCCACACTCATTATTGTTACCAGGATTTAAAGTTAAAAACATCATAACAATGTTTCTGTCCGCTCAGAAAGACTTGCCTCCCTTCAGTCCTCCATAGAAATGCACAATACTTAGTTAATATGACCCCTGACAAACATTGGCTTGTGCGCAACACAAGCCTATAGTGATATGTCTATAATGTGCACAAAATAGTTGAACGATGAAATCTGTAACTAGTATACAACAACAACATTATTGGCAAATTCTGTAGACTAGTTACCATAGTTACAAGTAGTTTCATTTAAACAACATCATTTGTGTTCATTGAGCACTACAGAAGCAAGAATGTTTGCAGAAAATGGTAAGGTTTATTAGTCTATCAAATCACAGGAAATTTGGAAACCACCATTGTCTATTTTTAGCATGAAAAACTCTGTAATGGAAATGTTGTTAACTCTGTACTTGCGGTTGATTGTTATGATTTATTTGTTTTCAGACAAATTTAATCATCTGTACAAAGGGTTTGAATTTTGGTTCTTTTGAGAAGAAGTTGTGGTGTTTTGAAAAGAAAAATAGATATACATTAAAAAAGTTGTTATGTTTTTCATAGGCCTAGCTGTGAGTATGTGTATAGTCAGATGGGGTAAAAAAAAACAAGGGGGTAGTTGGGGTAAAAAAAAACAACCCCCTTTTATAGAAGGGGAATATTTAGCCAAAGTTCCAATTTATTTTGGGTGATAGTCCTATATGTCTAGTTTATTATTATATAATTTCTGGAACTCTATGACACTTCGCTGCCAATCACCACTTCATCGAATCAAGCGAATGCTAAAATAGCGAAATTTGAAGTTTGTACCACATATCCGAAACTTTCTCCTGCATACCCAGCTTATATG
>JAIPMN010047697.1:0-11020 GCA_020650975.1 Apostichopus californicus | reverse complement strand
ATATAAATATATATATATATATATATTTTAAATTTGTTAAATTGTTTGAAATTTGCAACTTAAAATATTAAATTTGCAGTAAGAAAAACTTGCAGTAATTACTGTGCCACCTGTAACACATGTTACCGTGTTACAAACACAGCGCAGTAGTTAATGATGCACGGTTGTGGAACATGAACAGTAGTTACTGTACTAGATATGAGTATTGCCTGACATTTATGAATACAAATCTATATTCAACGATAGATTTGCACAATTGGTGTTAAAGTTGTGCAGTGACACTATCGTGAGACTTCTCAAATCTCTGGACAAATAACCTTGAAGAAAAGTCTCTTGAAGAAAACTTCAATTAAATTAATTTATGTAAATATCTTTCGTGAACAAAACTTTCTGAAACTAAAATTTGTAAACAAACATCTCGAATCTCTTAAGCAAGGACGTGCTGATAATAATATATTTTTGGAACAAACATCAAATACGCAAAGATCTCTTGAAAAAAACATTTCTGAAAATAATTACATGAAAAACGGTATTGGATGTTAAGAGGCCGGTGAATACATGCCCTTTAGAGGCATTTGTTATGCCTTTGAAAACATAACATTTTGACAAGCATAGGAGTTGATCAATTGAAACATTGATGGAGACAATGAAGTGATAATTTTGCGATAGTATTCGGTATCAATTTCAGTTGGTATGTCAATCTTCTATTCAATCTGAAGAAGGAAAATCAACACTTTCGTAACTTTGCCACTTGATTGCTAGCTATATGATTGGTTGTACTTAATTACCAGAGCTTTTAAGATTCGAATGAAATAACTGCTCCCATATCACCGTACAGTTCATGAAAATTATGATAGGGTGTTTTTGAGGGTTAAATTATAATCCAGTTTTGTTAATACTTAGTAGATCTGAAAGAAGAAAGTGGCAAACATCTGCTTCAGTGCCTGGTTATTTCAAGATAACAATTGGTGTATTTGATGTATCCATTCTAACTCTCATATCAATCCACGTTTACTGTATATTGATCAACTGGTTATAACTTGTATTGGAACAAACCATATATAAACCCCTAATAGGTTTCATTAAAACAGCTTTTAGTGTTGTCTTAAATTGTTACCAAACCCAAATAATAGTATTAATCAAATTAAGAAACCCTCGTAGAAATGAACGTTAATGAACAAGCAATTAAATACTTAAATCGGTTCTCAACATTCGTCCAGACTCGTTCCATAAATGATTAGCCAGATAGATACGAGCACTGGAAAATTTCAAACTTTGAACTATATTATTATGAAGTTTTTATAGGTAAATAAGTTCATTTGAAAAAGCCTGCTTTGTGTTCCGAGATATCAGATGTCATAATATTCGCCGCTTGTCTATCTTGACGAGGAGCAATAAATTAAAATGTTCCGATTCAGCAGCTGTCTAATCACAAGTTACCAGTCGCAGTGTAAAATGTACGCACTGATTATAATCTACAGAACCATCATGTCTTTATTTAACGTTAACGCACAAGCATTGAAGTACCATCAATTGTCTTCATCACTGTATTAGACGTTCTTCTTTTACCGCCAATAAATACTGTCACTTCCAGTAATCCTGCGTGCGTTTACAAACTATTCTAATTTACGTGATTAAACTTCAACTTGATAAATTTCACTTACAATCTCGATCAGGAATGAGAATTTGACCTTTTTCGAACAAAATTTGTTGGAAAAAAATCAAGAAGTCAGATAGCAGAGACGTTGTTCATTATGACATAAATGAAATTTGTAGTTTCGCTCTGCACAGTGCTCTTAGGATAATATCAAAAACGTGATAGCTACGGCGCTGCCTTGAAATGAGGCCAAGATTTTCAAAATATGGAGAAATACGGTTGAAGAGTCTTGCGCACGACATTCCCTCCTGAAAACACTTGTTAGCTAAATTGTCTGAACAGATTTGAAATTGAGCGTGGTGAATGGAAGTACAAGAAGCCTGTTCGGTGTATCATCATCGTCATTCTCCTTGTAAAGATCTCGGCAATGAGTGTCCGCATGTCTTAGCCTATAAACGTGTATCCTTCTAATGTCTCTCTCTTTAAACAATCCACCTGAACTTACGAGTGAAATTTGACATTTCTATCGACACAAATTAACACCATCAAAATGTATGTCACGTGTCTTCGAACCTCCTGATATAGGTCTATGCATATATCATATTGCATGGAAACAGCTGTTGGGGTCATCGTTTAGCACGACATGAAGACTTACTAGAACAATTATGTCCTTTTTGAGTTTTTAGTTACTAAAATTTGTTTTCCCAATGTATAAAATTGGAAACAATTTAACGACTAGAACTCTATTACTTTATATTATGAACATGTTCGAAAAAGGTTTATTTCTTCATTTACAACTAGTACGACCAATGGTCATCTTTGAAAGGGAATTTGAAATAAAAAAATGTTTCTTTTACGGAACAGTATTCGTAGTAATTATAGCTTTTCGCTTCATTCGACCTTTGACCTATAACCTTTTATGTTAAAGGTCTTCAAGGCAAAAGCCCCATCACAATGTACCTTGTTGGGATTAAGGAGATTAATGCACAAATACGGACAACAATTACTTGCTTTTGACCTGTTATACATAACACATAGGCTATTTGATATTACTTGGTTTGTCCATTACACCTCTACAGTTTCGTCGGAGTTGAATTTTCAAGAAATGTTATGCCTTTCTTGTATATATGAAAAGGATTTCTTCCAGATCCGCTGAGATCACGAAGATAAGCAGGTATTGTTAACGATATGAGTAGCTTTTATCTTTGAATTACTGTATATGTCTATAGTGTTGATGTTCGCTTGGAAAACATCAGACTTTCTTATGTTTTTAAACGCTTCAAATGCATGGCGAGGACATTTCAGGCGCCGGGGGAAACCTGTAATGTATATACCGGTAAAATGAACTACATTTTGGTCTAACTTGCGTTGTAGTTTCGTTGTATAGGGGCTTTCCTTTCCTTCATTTTTACAAAGTGTTATAGCCACTTGGCGAAACTCTCACATTATTTGTCTTCGCATATCATTGCAAGTAATTGCTTCATCATCTTACTCCTCTCTTACATATAAAACTTATGTATGTCTGACCTCAACGAGCTCAGTTCAAGAACATCAAGTTTTAACATACTTGAAGCTGACAAGTTGCAGCGCTGCTGCTATACACGTGATAGCTATGCCACAAGATACCCCCAGTGGGACTGGGCAAGGCTAAAAATGGGAAAGAATCGCTTGAACCAGATCCACACGTGATACTAGCATTATCAGGAAGATTCTACTACTACTATATTACAACTAAAAATACACGGAACCCTGGAACTTCATATATACTCATGTACACATTCACGTAACCCTGGTACATATGTATATATGTACACACTAACGGAACCCTGGTTCTTCATATATACTCATGTACACATTCACGTAACCCTGGTACATATGTATATATGTACACACTAACGGAACCCTGGTTCTTCATATATACTCATGTACACATTCACAGAACCCTGGTACTTCATATATACTCCTTATATAAAGCTAATAATCAATTTTCATTCATTAGAACCCTACTCTCATTCGCATGACACATTATTTTTGTAATGTATGTGATAAAACAGGTAAACAATAAAACATGTGACATAGACCAAAGATGGCATAGACTTATACAGTAAATAACATAAGGTTAACTAACTTATAACTAAGGTTGTCTTACTTTACATGCTAAAATGTTTTAACATTCCGACGAGTTCTGTATGTAATCATATTTAATAACGTTTTTAACTTAAAATTACTTGTTTACTCCATTAAACGGCCGTACAGTTTACCACGGAAGTTTTTCTTTCACATTTGACACTATTTTCCTGATTTCTGGTTGCTTACTGTCGATGGCCTATATGCAATAGTTGCATTTTCTGATTTTCTAAATTTTGACAAGTGATACAAAATGTGAAAACGGCAATTTTCTGATATCTACCGAAGGCCTTTTACGCTGCTGGTAGGTTATCACATTTTCTCTCTCTTTCCATGTGAAGATTAAATGATGATATTCAAGAGGGCTGTTCAAGGCAACATCAGTGAAAAGGCAAAATCAGATATATCTATATCTCAACCTGACCTTTACAGCTTTACTGCCGTAAATGCCGTCTTATCTAAGAGAAAGCATCATTGATTGGTAGCCTTACAACCAAATGCTGCTCTATACCTTTCTTCAGCAGATGGTTTTAACTGCAAAGATTAATGGGCTATTAAATAAATAATTAAAATATAAATACAATTTTACCTAGAATGTGCGTATATAATTCATCTCCAAATGGTGTCGCAAGAAAAGTAAAATTTCGACCACTGTTAAAGAATGATAACAACTTGTGTAATATATGTATGTAATCATTGTGAATATGAATTTAATGCTTTCTACACAACGTATTAGTTAGTATTAGGTTAGTGCATCTGATGTGGTAACGCAGAAGCCACATGGACGACTACAAAGGCTAGGGCGAACTGCATTCGTGACCAATCTATCAAACTGTTAATCCTGATAAAATGGCCATTTTATTAACTCTCTATCTATTAATAAAAAGTAAAGCATGTTACGTCACAGATGAGAGGGAAAGGAGGACAAAAATACATTGGGTTCTTTGACTAAACACACCGCAGGGGACATTTCCTCACCTCCAATTAACTCGTAATTAATGTCTCTTCAAGCTATTTTCTCAAATTGTTCAGCTGCAACATCTGCCTTAATTTCGCTGTGGTGTTAATGGATAAACGAAGTATCATAACAATATTGAAAAAAAAATAGATGACAGGACTGGGAATTTGTTAAAATCTCGAATAGGGTTGTATATTCATTAATATTGTTTAACGCTACTGGAATTGAAGACAAGTGGCGTCGCTATAAATGGCGCGAGAAGATTAATCCGTTAATCATACGACACCAGAGTCACACCATGCATATCTAAATTAATGACTGTGTTGGATCGTTAATTAATAGATGATGTTATTAGTAAAATGTGTACGTCTTACACTGTGAAGATAAATTATAAATCACTCGAATCCGTGAATAAAATGTGAGTTAATCGCTATAACTATATACAGCTGCATTTGTTAGACGCGGTAATATGGTTTCAGTTTGTAATGAATTCTTAAGGGTATATGCATGGTTTAAAACATTAAATACGAGACCTCTGTTGTAAATGGAAAGGAATGAGGAATGGGATAGGAAGGTGTGAAACAAGGGTCTTATATCGAGATTGCTTCGACGGTTTTGGATGCACTTTGGGATCAATGATAAATTAATGATATTGCGTAACTGGTATAAAATATGACGCCCGAGCTCCATAATTCCTTTTCCAGCGCTCCACTAAAGGGATGTACTGTATTTATGCAGGTTTGCTGAAAACCCTGTAGAGATATGCATGCATATATCCTTAATACCAAAGAGCCAACAGAATAACCGTGGGCGTCATGGGAGGGGGCTGCAGGAAGGAGGGCATCAAAGTATTCTCTCGTGTTAAAAACTACTTCGGACTGTTAACCGGTCTTTTAATGCCAAAAATTGTCCCCTTCGGATTCTCTGCGGATTTCCATGAGATCAACATTAACTTTAATTTTGACTGACTTATTTGTTATCAGTGTTCATCCTGCTAATCATAAGGCGTAAACAGTACTACACCCGGAAAGAAACGACCCTGGTATGATGATATCATATGCAATAATGTTCTGATCATGATTAAATGACATGACCAGAAGGAAGTTTACAATGAACAATAAACCATTACTAACCGCCAGTAGGGGTCTAGACTAGCTGAGCTAGTCATCGGCTTGACTAATTTAAATAAGAACCAATCTCAAAATATACAGGAAAAAACATTTGAGAATGTAATTATAGGCTACCATATATTACACGTAGGCCTAGGCCTATAAGGATTTTAAAATTAAAGCAGCACCTAAAGTAGAGTGGAATATCCCAGGATTTCACGACCGGTATTAAAGTCCTTATATGCGTTTAAACAAAGAAATACATTACCTTGTGATATGGTTACTAACAAAAAGCTACGACATTGAAGGAGTACTAACTGTATCCCGTCTAACAAGTGTCTCACCAGCTCAAAAGGCTCAATATGTTTTTCTGCTCCAATAATCTGTCCAAGAATGCAAATATTTGAATTTGTTTTGGTGTAAAAAATTCAACTGTTTGAATTTTAATGGTTATTTGTGTAGTTTTGGGCAGATTTTCAAAAAACCTGACTACATTATTAGGTTTCTAGATTAACGGAATGGTATTGTGGGTTAGTGGCTGTCTTTTGTGAATATCGAAAATAAAGAATAGCTTGTGTGTTCCTTTTGTGTGTTTATGTGTTCCTTTGTTTGAACGCATATTAGGACTTTTACAAGTGTCTAACCAGGACAAATGTTTTTTGTTAACTGATTTAGCAAACAAAATTCAAACTGTGACTTTTGAACAGCTATTTGTGGTATTTTGGCAGTTTTTCAGAAAACCATGACTATGTGTTACTTTTTAAATTTAAGGATGATAATAATATTCACTGGTTGTATTTTGTGAATTTTAGAAATAAAGAGAAACAAAAGGACATTTCTACTGCTTATGTGTTCCTTTGTATGAACGTTGTTACTTTAACATTTTCTGAAAGATTTGTGTAAAAAGTCTTCCCTCATGATACTCTCCCTATTTGAATATATAACAGAGCTTTATTTTGTAATGCACATATTTATAATCCAGCTGCTGAAAGGGCTATAAAAAAAGTCATTAGTAAAACAGGCCATTTTTGAAATAGTGATCATTATCGACATTTTATCCAACAACATTCCAATTATTGGGGAAATGGCAGCGATCACCAGTAGTGACCATTTTGATGTGGATAAAGCTTGTGTTGACACAGTGCTAGGTTATGATGACACAGTCTTTCAGGATTTTGAAGAAGCTACAGAAACTCAAATGCAACCTCATCTTCCAGAAATTGATGATACCCCTAAACGGTTCAAGTATGGATGGTTGACCAACTTCAGCCTACCTAAGCAACCCCCCTCCATCGAGAAGAAGACCATGGAGGGTGGACAAGCCATGTCGAAAGCAGAGCGGGGGATATTTCTACAAAATATCTATGAAGCAGTTGTGAAACTCAACAGTGAATAGTAGGTGGAACGTAACTATAACTATTCATTCCTCAGTAGCATATTATGTAGCATGTTGCTGTTTAAAACATTATCATGTGTTTGTAGAGATCCCTGGGCATTTGAGG
The DNA here is from genome assembly GCA_020650975.1 of Apostichopus californicus. Lineage (NCBI taxonomy): Eukaryota > Metazoa > Echinodermata > Holothuroidea > Aspidochirotida > Stichopodidae > Apostichopus > Apostichopus californicus. The sequence goes on along the minus strand of JAIPMN010047697.1, from coordinate 3,727 downwards.
TCAGTAGAGAACAAACATTGAATACGATGTAAATACGATAACATAATAAGGAAAGAATCAATAGAAGAACAATATTGTTTTATGTCCAAGGCCATTTGAGGTCAACATAGGTCAAAACTTGACAACAATGTGTACCATAAAGAGAAAAGTTTCGATTGAAGTTAGTCTTATAAATCAAACTATTAACTTTTAATTCACATTTTTTTCTTAATTCATTGATTAGTTACATTTTTTTCCTTTTTTTTGTGAATGGGATTTTTATATAAACTAAATTTAAATCCACATTTTTATTGATTGATTAATTGACTAATTACAGAATTTCATCATCTGTGTAAATGAAATTAATTTGTTAATGCATCTAACTTTTCTAAACTAACTGAATGCAATGATTTACTGTGGATTTCGTGAGAATAATGAATATTTATATTTTGTGTAGCAGTTTCAATTTGTAATGATGGTTGTCATGTTGATAGTCTTTTCACCAAAAAAAAGAAGAAGCACTGAATGCAAAGTATTTTCTCTAGATTTCCTAAATAATATCCTTAAATATAATTAAATTGTAATCCACAATTTTTATTGATTAATTCTTTGATTAATTACAGAAACTAAATTTTTAATGACTTAAATAACGAATGACATTTTAAACTAACTGAATGCAATGATTTTCTGTGGATTAAAAGGATTAATGAATATTTATATTATGCAAGGGCGGATCCAGGGACTGAAGACTATATGTAATTAATGTTGAGGCTGAGTTAGTATGTGACTTCCAGCACCCTCACCCCTGCCATTTATTTCTGGCATGATAATATTGTTGTCTCCTGAATACTGGAACAGTTGCAGAATCTCTTAACATGCTGGCACATTTAAAGGGGCATATCTGTAGTAATATTTGTACTACAACCAGCATGTCTAATTTTTGGAGCCTTAAAATTTTAAACTTGTGCTTAATTTCTGTAAACGTGAACAATTACAAGAGAAATTAAACACATCAGAGTCGTTTTGATTGTGAATTTTAAGTACTTCTGTAATATGTGGAGGTGATGTAGTATCGTGGCAGGTTTTCTGATTGTAACATCAATGCTCCTTAAATTGTTCTACCAATACATATCTTCCACAACTATTACTGATTTAATCTATCAGAAACTGTGATAAAAATGGCTACATATACATTCGAGTGGTAACATCTCAGCCTTATTTAAAATTAAAATTAATTATAAAAGATTAATTCCAGAGCATCTTGTCACATATAAGTACTTCAAGACATTACACAGTAGCAAATGGTAATGCATAGAGATGTGTAAGATTACATTCAGAGCATCTGGTAACATTTAAGTACTTCAAGACATTAAACAGTACCAAATGGTAACGCATAGAGATGTGTGAGAGTAAATCCAGATTGCATTTGGTAACATATTAGCACTTTCAAGACATAAAATAAGATGTGTAAGATTATATGCACATCTTTGGAAGGCGTGTTAGATAATTACCTACTTGGGGTTCACGTCCTTAATTTACTACATTACACAACCCCTTTCATCTGTTATTTACAGTCTTGCGTCTTAATAGCTGAAATGACATTATGTGACCATTCCTGACCATCTCTTTTTTTCAATAATTGATAGCTTCCTTCATTAGTATGCACAAATCCCTAGAAATACTAGGCAACATTGTGTAGCGTTACTTTCATGTTTCAAGGACACTGGCGAACCTCATGATACATACATATATACTGAAAGTCAATGCACTTTTCCAGTGATCTTATATTGATATATAGATATTATATGCTTTGAACTTATAACTTTGAGCCAGTTGTGAATAGAATAGCTAGAATACCTCCTCAGACTACATTTTATTCGTATACATTGTCATGGGGCCTTTTTTTTGTGAATCAGTCATGTCAGAGATCGAAAGTCAAAACATTTGTTAGCCTCATTAAACGAATAATGAAGAAAGTCTTTACAAAACTAACATAAGGCCTGAAGTACTTATAAGTATACAGGCCTGAAAAAAATCAACTATATTTATTATCAGTGCAAACAATTGGTTAAGCCTACATCATTCCTGACGATGATTCTTGGTAAAACTGTGGTGGATTTCCAGTGGTGTGTCTAACGTTGTGCGTAGTTGAACAAGCCATTCCAAACCAACAACCTCGAGTTCGTAATATAGTAAGTTTCGCGCGCCACCAGTTCGGTCATTTTGTTAACTTTTGCAATATCCCCAATTCCAAAACACTTGAATCCATGGTAACGGTATTGTTATGAATGTTTCTTTACCTAAAATTGAACAGTTTATTCCCGAGTTCCAAGCGCTACCTTCGTTGAAGGGAGAGTCAAACTATAAAATGTGAGCCTGATATATTGTAGAGAAAGTCAAGTGCGTAGCCAGGAGTTCATTTTAGTGGGCGGGCGGATCCATTTCTATCGACCTGTCAACGAGAACGCTATCTGCGTGGGGCTTCAGGGGCCCACAATAGGTGACCGCCACACCGCCCCCTGGCTACGGGCTTGTAGAAAGTCACTATTCCCTATAACCTGATAACCCTGTGTGCTCTATTCTCATAGTCTACTCTGTTCTCATACTGTTCACAGTACATCAATGTATCGTTCACATTTTGCCTACAAAAGCCTATGTATTCCTTTATAATTGGATGATTCATTTTCAGTAAACGTTCAAATTTGGATACATTAAAAATATGAAAAGTGCTATAGCAATTGCGTTCAGTTTTTCGCTCTTTCAATATTTTTTTTTCAGAAGCTCTCATTTTGGTCTGGAATATTCTTTAAACAGTACAATTTAAGCTATCTCATTGTCTATGATTTTCTAAAATTATGAATTATATAAATTTGTACATGAAACTCAGTTTCATCGACTTAGTCTTCTTTCATTCAGCCACTACAAAACTGTCTGTTTTATTACATTAATCGGCTTAAGTCTTTAAAATCAATATTTTGTTATATTTCCTGTAATTTCGGGGTCCCTTCTGTACTGAACGTCAGTATGTCCACAGTATTTTATCTTTTATTAATAGATATCTAACTTCCAACACTGAGGAATTCTGTTCCTAGTATTCTTTGTTATTATTTGCTATAGAAAACCTACCCCATGTGTTACAACTATGCTTAAATTGTATGACAAACATTCATTAAATATTCCATACACACTTGAATGGTGGAATAATTACTCTAATTTCTGACCAGAACGTTCTATATAAACGAATGTAACGATGCAAGAACAGCCGTTATACTTAGTTACTGAATATTAACGATTAGCTCACCATTGTCATCGATATCAGACAGAAATTTATATATATATATATATTTTATCTCCAACGTGTTCCATCTACCAAGGTGAAACAATTGCGCCGAACATATCAATACTAGGGACAACTTCGAAGGCTGCTGCGGAAGCACTGTCTCAGATATAGAGTACTAATGAAACTATACACACGAGTTCAAAATATCCCAAATATCACAGTAGGTCAAATTCTTTGGTACTTTTCTCTAAATGACAACCCGAACTCTGACCATCTGGACTTAACGTCACTTACTCAACGTTCGACAAAAAACGAAAGAGAAACAGCAGTCTCATTAAGATTTTGATAGCATTGGATTCCCACGAATACGGAGAGCCAAACGTTCCATAAATGTCGAAAAAGAAAGTGAAGTGTCCAATTCGATATCAACATGTTACAATTCGATATCAGCATGTTACAATTCCATAT
>JAIPMN010047661.1:0-15344 GCA_020650975.1 Apostichopus californicus | reverse complement strand
TATATATATAGTAGTGGTCCATACTGATAATATAAAAGATAAACAAGAGAATATCTTTAACAACGACATACTGCTATATTTCGGAGTGGTCACCACTCCATCGTCAGGCAACTGTATAAGATCAATTAAATACAAGGGCTAATATACATCCAAAAACAACAATAGTGATTAACATGAGTGAAGTTTTAAACTAGGAATGATTGGAACAACCAGCAATTAAAAGTAAACAGGGATTAGAATAGATCCAACCCGTAGCTCGATACGTTTCTATTGAAGTCAGCATTTAGGTCTTTTATTAGGAGACTCTCTTTAATCTTCTTCCTGAACCACTGGGATTCATTACCAATAGCGGCACAATGGTCAACAAAAGTATGCAGATTATGTTTGTGCGCAGTACAATGCAGGTTAATAGCGCCTTTCTGACCACCAAAAGATCTCATCAGATGTTCTTTAAATCTATCCTTAAGCCGTCTATTGGTTTCTCCGACATAAAAGGAATCACAGTCTGGGCAATTTATCCTATATACAACATTGTTGGCATAATCTAACTTATAAGTATCATTGAAGTTGAACAAAGCAGGAATTTTCTTTTGCAGAAAAATTATTTTGATATGGATATTGTCATCACAAAACCCTTTAATGTAACTACCTAAAGTCTTAGCGAGTTTATCACTGCTGGGGCCACAGTATGGTAATTTAACATAAACTGTATTTTCTTTGGTTTCCCCATTATCAAGTTTAATCACAGGACCCATGCCCAGTTGTTTTCTCAATTTCGAAGTATAATTCTCCATTTCATGCAACAACTTCCTAGGGTAACCATTTAAAGTCAAAATGCGTCTAATAAATTGCAGTTCATGAACGAACAAGGAATCCGACGAGCACAGTCTACGTGCGCGTTCATGCAAAGCCTTAATAACCGCAATTTTATACTTTTTGGGGCACCAGGATTTCCAATTAATAAACAACCCTGTAAAAGTTTTCTTGCGGAAAACGGAAGTGGCGATGGTGTCAGTACCGATGGAACCAACCGTTCTGAAAATGACTATATCTAGAAAAGAACGTTTAAACAACATACGTGTAAAGAAACACGAACACTGGATTGTATTCGTAAAGTTTGGTGTCGATATTCTGTATCATTAAATTCAAAACGAGCAAAGTTAGACATTGGCGACATCAACACTTCCAAAGTAGGGGTGGAGTGGTGACATACCATCTTCACATTTAACCGGTCATTCATTCTTTACATGCTAACATGAAATTAAAACATGCACCAAAACGTTCATTCTATGTGACCAGATGTACAATGTTTCAAGAGAGATGTTAATCGTTTCGTATTTTTTCAACCGACTGCAGTAACTTTGCTGTATATTATGATACTGAAAAGCAAACTATATCTCCGTTTTGCAATTACTGACAATGTGAACATATGGTATAGGGCGCCATTCAATGTCCCATGTTGAGCGCTGGACAACACATATATTAATATAGGGCGCTGCATCCACTAAGTTGAGAGAAGGGCAACAGTTTTGTTGGTTGATAATTCATATGGTTAGTATGATACACCTTCATATATTTAAAAAGACCTCATTATAACCACCATGTCAGCAGCAAAGCGGGTGTTCAAATACTAAGGTTAAGTGTTATTATCGTTTTATCAGTAATATATGTAAATCTTTGATAAACACTTCAGCAAAACGAAAGTAAATACAACGACAGCTGTCAACAATAGACAAAGAGTTCAAAGTACAAATCAGATCGAAACAGTGAACAATTTTCGTTTTGATCTGACAGTTTAAAATTAAACAATTCAGCCAAAAAAAGGACAAATTTATCTGTTTAAGTTAGCAGCGGCATCTGTGGAATTGGGAATGCTATTTCCGTTGAAAGACTGTAGACGAAAATTGCACCTAAATTGTAACAAAAAGATACATAGTCAACTTTCCCTTTGAGAGAAATGATATTGCGTTAGATATACGGGACGAATATTCTGCATTAGACAACGTGTCGATTTAAAGAAAAGCAAATAAAAAAAATATTCTTCGGTAATTATAAAGCAATAACACGTATCATTTGTAATAAATGCCGTTAAATAAACCAAGAGAAAATAATACTACGGAAGGTAGCTTATAACTTAGATTATATTTAAAGCTTTTGAGTAATATTAATTAATACTTCACCAGGAGTCCATCTGTTTTCATTTGATTCAGATACGCGACAGATAACCAGATGGTATTATGCTGGTTCCATATCATTGAAAATATATTACATGGGCCGTGGCGGGGCCAATTGAAGCAGTTGTCAGCATTACCCCATTCATGTAGTCGGTTGCGGTTTTTAAATGGTAACATTAATAACTTGTGCCTTAGTGCTTTAAAATTGCTACAGTATAACAAGAAAGTCTCAAAATCTACTAGTTGGGCTTTGGTATTACTTCCATAGAATTAGAATAATAAGTATAATTCCGCTTTCTGACGTTCCAAAATCACTGCAAAGGCGAACAAGAACTATTTAAAATTACTGCATTTTTGTGGGCCAAGTTTCGAATTTCATACAGGCATTTGTTTTGTCATAAATTAAACCACAATCGGCGTTCAGTGTGGGAAAAGGGGTTGGTGTGTTCCATAGTGCTGCTAATTGCCTCGTTGATACAAGTGCTCTCAAAATGGTTTACCACAAAATTGTGTGCGTGTCCCAGCTGGCCCACCTACCACTTTTCTGTAATTTATGGCGCCGCCACTGAGCATAGGCAATTATTTGCATCTTACGTCATCCGTCAGCACACTGTGTAAAATATTTTCGCATTATATTTACGAGGTTAAACGTTGATATATTTGGTTTAAAACATCACCCATTACTTCCACTCCTTCCATACGAATGAATAAAGTCTTGACTATGCCAAAAACATTCTGCTATGAAAGGCGAGAATTTTTAACAGTAATAGTTCATTTTACTTAAAATAATATCACGATTCTAAAACAACAGGTAGGTGTTGATAATAGACATATATTAATATAGCACATAAGTTAACCACGTTAATGAAAGTTGAACAAGGAATGACTATTAACGACAACTCTACGGATGAATTGATTTCCAATCGAAATGTTAGACATCCATATTGAATACGTGCAGCAAGTGCGTTTCAGCTTAGCGTACAATATAACATATGATCTTATGTTTAAACATCTGTATCAGAATGTGATGATAATTTGGTCGAAGGTCATGGTTGACATGAATTCACTATATATTTTTAAATATTCTTTTAGATCGCCATACGTAATATACATACAGCAGTATTTTAGTTAGAAATACAAAGATAACGTCCTTTTCTGTGGAATAATAGCTTATAATGCTCAAAGTGAGTGATGGCTTTAAGGAAACTGGCGTCCCCAGCACAGAAGTGGCTTTAACGTGATCGCCACCAAGCCAGGTCTGATTATCTCAGTTAGTGACCAACAGGTCACTGGATTGACCCACTTGTTTACAATTTTTTATTCGGTTTTCGGTTGTTCAGTTGCTTGTATAATTTAGCTTATAATGCTTATAAGTAGTTTATTGCTTATGATGTTGTTCGGATTCTTTTTTATTCCAAAGAACGGTGAATATATCGTAGTTTCATCAATGTATTTGTAAATAAAAAAGTACCCAGATTTACATATTTCTCTAAAATTAATGTTGTTGATGAAAATGAAATAAAAATGAGGGTGAGAAGGAAACCACTACGGAAAACTTAGACATTTTTAAGGAAGGATTTATATATTTTACAACTTTCTTATATATTGCGTCGGAGGCAATCTGTTTGTAATAAGCAACATGTCACTTACGGAAAGTGAAATTCAAACTTAAATTCAAAATTAAACTTGAACATATTCATTTATAGCATTTGAAGTTAAATTGTTAGTTTGATAAACAACAAAAACAACAGCAACAACAACAACAGCAACAACAACCACAACACATGTTTGGCTCTTCATTTTACAACCTTGACAATCCTATGATGAACCTTTCGATTAGGTAATATTGCAGGAATAAGATTCAGAGAAATTGTGGATACCAATACGTATGGTATCATTCGTTCTGCATGTTTGTGTCTATGAGGCGCAATAATTCTGCAAGCACAGTAACTCAAGTTTCAACTTTACATGAGCATATGAAAATGTTCTTGTTTCTTCGTTTTGGTTAGTCAAATATCATTTCAGGTTATCAGGGGTCAAATTGTTATGATCGTGGAAGGACTTACACGTACATACGAAAAGTCACCTGTCGAGTCGTGTAACCTGATTATAAGAACACTACTTTGTTACTATTACTTGCTTCTGCCTATTTCAACAATATAACACCTAAATTCGGACAGACAAGTCGTAAAGTAAAATATTGAAATTTCTTACCGGTGAGATATGTAGTATTATTAGGTAATAAACGTGGGTGGGCGCAACTCTGTCTGTATAACCGATGAGACTGGGTTAATGGCGTAGAAAGTAGTGTAGCAATAGTAATAGGCTCATCAAAGACATAATTAGAGCAAAGGTAAGAATGTCTCAGATTTAACATCTCTAGACGTCCTAGTGGGACACTCTATGTCTTTCCTGTTGAGGACAGGGTTTGTTTTGAAGTTCCGCATTGGGAGAGAATATATCTTCATTAGCCTGGTTTCTGTGACTGTGTGTTCTTCTCTATGTATTCACCTCCGAGATGTACACCTCTCAATTTCCGTGAATTTCTAACAACAGCGTTACTGTATCATTTGATCCGTCATTTGCATGTTGTTTCATTACCGATGCACATCCAACCTACAGGGGGGCAACTATTATCCTAACGCACTGTACTTTACACAAACTGGAGCCTATACCGCAAATTTTTCTCTGAATTTTCAAAACTTTCCCAACATTATTGCAACGAGTTTTTCTTATATGTCCCATGATTTTCAATATTTAAGTATCATCAGAGTATGAAAAACTGAGGAGAATTGTAGTGCTGTAGCTGCTGAATATTATTACAGATTAAATCTGATCATTGTGTACATTTTATGAACAGTGACATTTTAATTATGGGTCGCCATGATTGAAAGAATCAAGTATGGTGAAAACGACAGGCTAGGCATGTGTCTTCAGTGTGCACATTTTGAGTGTAACAACTTTGCTTTGAGTGTTTTGATTAATTCAAAGTTCTTTATAAAAAAATAGGCACTAAAAGGTTGTCTTTAAACCTCTAATTTCTCAAAGCTTCCGGGGGCTTCGACCCCATGGACCCCACCACGGGCCCTAAGGCAGGCTCATGGACCCCACCTGCAACTGTGTCGCTCTGTGTGCTGACTGACCTCTTCGGCGTTAGTATAGTATCACCCACAAAGTTCAGTGATTATTTTTTACCCCAGGATCATCACTGCTTATGAAGATCGTATTTTCGAAACTTGGTTTACAACCTTCACTTTGGTATTCTTCATTCAATGGCGCGAGACGACCAGGCGGACTCTCCGTCTGTTCTCTTTCCTTCCCTAGAGCTGCATGGTACGTACGAACTTTCACAAATGTTGGTGATTGTAAACTGGCAGGAAGGAATCTGAAAATCAATTGCACAAAAACTGAGAAATTTTCAATTACAAGAAAAGAAAATGAAAGTTGGAAGAAGTGTAAATATGTTGGAAGCTTGCTGGGGACCAAAGAAGATATTAACCGAAGAATTGGTATAACCAACGGTGCTTTCAACACACTGTCAAGTATTTTCAAAAGCAAAAACCTTAGCCGGAACATTAAGCTTAGGATTTTTGAGGCTTTATTAAAGAGTATTTTTTGTACAATTGCGAACTGTGGGGTACAACGAAGGATCTTGATCGCAAAATTGACACTTTTCAAAGAAGACTACTTCGTTATATTCTCAACATTAGATGGACCAATAACAATTGGTTATCAAACGATGAGCTCAACAATGAAACCAACCAAACACCTTGGTCATCCATAGTCGCACATAGAAGATTGAGATTTTTCGGTCATGTAGCAAGACTCCAGGAGGACGCTCCAGCAAAGGTTGCTTTAAGAGAAGCACTGAGACATACTGATAAACCAGTAGGAAGGCCCGTGACTACCTTGCTTGGAAAAAAAGGTGGAATTTAATGACGTTCATATTAACAATTTCGAGGAAGCAATAAACCTTGCGCAAGATCGTGATACGTGGCGGAGGTTAATCACTGAGCATGTCGTATAGACGAGACTCAACTTACTACTACTACTACTACTACTTCTACTACTACTACTACTACTACTACTACTACTACTACTACTACTACTACTATAAAGCCCGATTGATACTCACTGCAGCACATATGTTGTCCTTTGTTTTTAGTGTCATATTTGCCAATTTCAGTACTTACACATTTCATGAATTTTGTTTGGTAGAAAATGCCGTCTGTGGACATCCGTAGGAAATGGAACAATAACAAAACAGTGCCATTGTTAACGCCCATGTGTGTTGTTGCGCATTGTCAACTAGCTGCTACGAGTCAACGCATGTAAACTACTTTGCAAATCGATAAGAAGACATATTTCTATGATAATGTTCAAGTTTGCGGTTGTGATGTTTTGCGGATTGTACATTACTTTCGGTGAAGAATTCAACCATACAGTCACCGTATCAGATCAGGTATTATTAGATGGCTGTCAAAGGAAGGGACTTAACAACAATTGGAAATTTAAGGGCAGTTTACTATATTACGGAAATCTCTTGGTCGAAGATCAGTATGCAAAAAGTATTTCGCTTGCCACAAACTACTCTCTTTTGATACAACCCGTATCTAGTTTACATGAAGGAGTTTATGAATGCATTCGGAATGCATCTATAATATTAAGACATCATTTGCATGTGCGAGGTTTGTATAACATTGATCGTTTTATTATGTAATGTTGACAAGTTGATTATGTATTGATTTATAACAGAGCAACTTCATTTAGCTCAACAATTTATGTAGTGAGTAATACCATAAAGATGAGTGAATAATGTCTTGGAAATGGCAAAGAATAAATGGGAGAAGAATCGTTCTTACAAATTGACGTAGTTTTGTTGTGTCCCGGTTTAACTTTAAGAAAGTCTCGACAACCGTTCCATTTTCTTTAGAATATATCTCAATTCCGATAGTTTTGATTTGAAAATATTGAAATCCAATGCAGAAGGGATAGATTTATTTATTTAATTAGCTTCGTTATACTTCGAATAGTCCGTTTTCTTACAGCAAATCGTTTAAAACATAGCATCCTAAACCTTTGATTACGCTTTTCAACCACACTTAGTTGAACTATCTTCAATACATGTCAATGATCTGAGTGAAAACTGGTAGTTAAATATGTAAATGAAAGCATCAGTTTAAAAAGTAAAGAATTATCTGCGTTCATAGTTTTCAAAGAAATGATAAGTTCTCAACTAACATGCTAATTGAAATTGTAGTCATGTTGCATCAGGTTTTTTTTTTTGAAAAGTATATACTTCCTTTTCAATTGGCAATATTCGGCTGACGACCGTCTGTTTACAAACTGAATTAAACTTCACGAAAATTGCTTGTTTTGTGAATTTACCAGTAACAGAAATACACATAAATATAATCTTTGTTTATCATATTTTAAACAGTAAGTTTACATTAATTGGGGAATATTACAATTTCGTGAAATAGGTCAAAGGTCATTTAGGGTCAAAGAGAGGTTAAACAGTTAAATAACGCAACAGCCTACTCCTCTTAAGTTTAATGTTTGATTTTTATCAAACTTGGTCACAGTTTACAGTTAGTGGTTGGTCATATAAATTGCTCTTACTTTGATGTCAAAGGTCAGGTAAGGTCAAAACGTGAAATTCATATCAAATCTACTCTGACAGTTATTGTAACTTTATTCGGCAATGGGGATCATCAGATAATGGGCTACAAAAGTTATTAATTTGTAATATGGTCAAAGGTCATATCATGTCATCTGAATGATATCAAATACTGCCCCAGAAACACTTACAAAGATGTGGTCAAAATATGGCAGATAGCATCTAGCTGATCCACTTTCCTCAAATCTGGGCTTGGTTTAGTAACTAAGCATTTCATACGTTTTCCAATGTCTCGTTGACATCATAAAGTTTGTAGTTGAGCCACTGCGTCTTTGGCAGTCTAGTTTAAGAACTTGAAACTGTACATTGTGTAAAAGCTGCTGAAGTCTGGTCATAGAATACTTGATTACAAAACACGTCGCGTGTGTCTCAGAACACAGTATGTTCGTTTTTCACCAACATACACAAAGAATAATAAATGAGACATCAATTTGCATAGGCAACTCAAAACAGAACATTGAGATGCGACATATTCTGTGCAGGCTTGGACGATCAATACCTATTCAGTTACATATCAAACTGATGTAAAGTAACAACTTCTCCAAACATTCAGATCAGAATATTTTACTGAACACAGAATGGTAAATAAATTTATAACTGATATTCGAAGCAATCACAGTGGTGAACATTTAATCACTCACCACTGAAACAGGTTCATGTTAGAATATTATTTCCTATTTTAAGAAAGACATGAACAGCTTTACCATAATTTCAAATGAAGAAGATGAACTAACCAACATCTTGATATCGTAACATTTTGACGACATGCAATTTGAAAACCCAATGTTATAACAGCAACATCTACGATCAATTCGACGTAGATCACTACCGGAGTAATATTCCATTAATAGCGATCTAACTCGAATTTGAAGATTTAAAGTGATATGCGATTCATCGGTCCTGCATTAGTAAGAACATACGTGCCAAATTATAGTGAATTCCATTTATCAATCTTGTTTTATCTATTCATGCTACTTTATGGTGAATAAATAATATCTACCCTAAGTATTACAGGAGAATATTGTGTTTGTATTCATTTTAATATACTTGTGTGTTATATCCTCGTAAAGGTAGGTGACTTGTTGCAGAAGTTGAACCACCCTTCTCTTGATCTAATGTATCTCGTGAATGCGATACCAGCACAGCCAAGCTCTTAAACTATGTGCTAGTTACATATTTTAATTTATTTCATATTACTCTTGTTAAAGCTGTTGATGGTATCCCAGGCCCGTTCATTATTCATGAACGTTTTCATATTAAAGCTACAAGTTACTTATTTCAGGACATGACGTAACATAAAATAATCTCTCCTAACATACAACCATCTCTCCTAAAATAATTATATCGACATCCCTCTGTCATAGATTGCAAATCTACACATAGCACGAAATGTGTTGCAGGGCATAGCCGACAGTTTTACGATATTACTGCAACGCCTTTTCAACCTCATGGGCTCATCATTCATGAAGGACATGTCTAACTATTCTTATGTTGCCCCCTTCATCTCCCCTTGCCCCCTCCATGTCACTCCTCTCCTCATAGCTCGCATCCACCCTTTATTCTCCTCACCTTTCTGTCTTTGTCCTTCTCTAGTTTATTACCTTCCCATAATCCTCTCTTTGTCCCTATACTGTTTTCTCCTACCTCCCCTCTCCCCATGTTGGGTTTTTCCTTCTCTCCATCCCTTGTCTACTAATCCCCATACATTTATCTCTTTGTGTTCACCATGCTCATTTACCTGTCTGTATTCTGTGAGAGTTGTTGTCCATTCTGTTACTGTTACTTGTCATTTAGCCGCTTATTTAGCCAACTTTTACACATTCTCTTACACAGGCTCTCTAGTGAATAAACAGTTTGCTAATAGTTCAGTTTTATTTTATTTTCATTGTAATACTGTGAAAACTTAACTGCTTTTAACAAGGCTTAGGTAACAAAATGTTATATTTCATTTCACGATAAATGCTACTAAAGTAGAAGGATGACAACTGGTTTAGTAGACTAAGATGGTCGTGACAGATCTCGTTTTCAATTATCTGTGGTGGAGTTAAATGACAAACATTATTCCCTTCGTGGCTAATGCTTTCTGTTTCCCTTTAATTTAGCTTCAGTAAATATTGTAAGTAATGATATATGTGATGGCATAATATATATGAAAAGTGAAAGCTCCTCGGAACTACGTATAATGCATCGTTGGGCTGATGTTACAAAGAAATTAGTAATTAAAACTTTAACGACATGGTTTGTTAAGTTTTTATTTGCATGAAGCATGTTGAAATAACATAAGCTCTAGTAACGAAAATAGGAAGTAAAAGTGAAATTTGCCGACGTGTGCTTACCTTGGTCATTAGTAGATACTTAGAATGTTGTTTCAATATTAGTACATCGGCACTTTCTTTTTGCTCAAGACCTTTCTATCAAACGGCATAGAGGTTTTGTTTTCGTATTTAACAAGTCGATTTGAAGAATAGTTTACATTTAGCATTGTCTTTTAGATGTCAGTAAAGAATATTTCATGAAGAAGTTATATCACTCTAATAATAGCACTAAACACTTTTTATTGGTCAAGGAATACTCGCAATGCTCATTGAGTCGTAATGCTAATAGTGACCACTGATATTGTTGTTATCAAAGCATAGCTTCAAACTGTTCTTAAACACCGTAAAGAAATGCACATTAAAATAAACATACACATTTAGTTTTAAATTTAATCAAAATAATACCATTTTTGGATGCGATTGAAAGTCACATAAAAGACCAATTAAGTAAACGCCTTAGCTGTTTACATTTTTTAGGTCAAATGTCAAATGTGTTGCTGACGGACTTTTGTTATCTTGTCGAATATAAGTAAGGAAGCTCATTGCGGCCAACAGGAAAACATTGTCCATATCGTTTCGCAAGATAATTGTCGTTTCCCTACGTGCAGTTCTATATTTTCCAGAACTTGTTTCTCTTGAAGAAGGAAGGAAAGCTGTCGTTTTCTTCAGAAAGTTCCCTTAGGACAGTTTGAAGAGATATAGAGATACTTTAGTCCATTACGTAGACTCTGTGTAATAAAATCAATGTGGGACTGCCAAGTGCTGTGTTTGATTCTTCTTAAAGTTATTTTACTAAAATAACTTCAAAAGGCGTAGGCATCTTGTCAAAACTTAAACTCACCCTTCCTAGGAACGTGCTAAGGTATCTTTATCAAACACTAGTACTACCATATTTGACTTATTGTGCAACATTTGGTCTGGCACAAGTTATCATTTGTTAAACAAGCTAACTATTTTACAGAAAAGAGCAATCAGACAAATTACTCTCTCTCACCCGAGGGATCACACACACGTGTTATTTTAAGTCTACGAATTTACTGAAGCTCACTGATCTGTTCAGTCTAAATGTGCTCAGTTTTGTTTATCGTTCATTACACAAAATTTTACCAAATACTCTGAATGCCTTCTTTACACAAAACCCAAACATCCAGGCTCACAATACCAGGCAAGCTGATTACCTGCACCCAAAACAATGCCACTTGCAACAATGTCTCTAAAACTAGCTTACATCATCGGGCCATCACAGTTTGGATTCCCCTATCTTTCACTTTAAAGGCGATGCCTTCTTTAGTTGCTTTTAGAATAAGCTTACAAAAGCACTTCATCAACATGTACTAGAAATGTTTTGTCTACTACTCATTTATTGCTTGCACTTATTTTAACTGGGGGAGGGGGGGTAGGTGAGGGAAGGGAGAGGAAGGGGTGGTTTTGTTTTGTTCTCTTTTCTAATTTTAAAGTTCTGTATTTTTTTCAGGGAGTGTCACTACCCGACAAGCCCTATAGGTTTTTTTTTTTACGTACACTTCCTTGTACAAGTTTTGTTTCTTATCTCCTATGTTATATGTCATACTTATTTTGTGATAGAACAAAAAATAAATGAAAAACGAAATGAACATTTTCAGATGGCGGCCCTTCTTGGGACACATCATCGGCCCTCCGGTGTCAACAGACTGTGGGTCACCGATGAAACGTCCGTTGTTTCGCCAGTGGCTTCTTGTTGGTCATTAGAATGCACTTCTGAACGACTGGTGGTTCGACGATATGTCATCCAGTCGGCGTGTAATCAGTGGTCGTTTGCGGTTTACAGATGGATGAATGCCGGCATGAAGAGTCATTAACGGATTATAACAACAAACAAAAAGCAAATGCTGCAGATATCATTTGAATACAACTTATATCCTTTCCACAATCCTTTGACAAACTTGTTAGGTGTTGTACACAAATGATAAGAAACATCAAGCTCTAAACACAATTATTATTGCACCGGTGCTTATATAGCGCAAAATCCCAGGGTTCAAGGCGCTTAACAAAACAAATAAAAACAAAAACAAATGGCAATTAAACAAATATAATCATGCCATATTAATTGTTAGTCATACTATAAGGTTTTAGAGCGAGTATCTTTAAGGGCGGATTTGATTATAAAAATGTCACCAAGTGGCGCCCCCAATATATCGGAAACAACAACCTTCATCCCGCAAAAAAATACCTGCAAGTAGCGAAAATGATGAACAACAAAGTAATTGACAAGAATATACTTTAAGGTGTTGAGACCAACATATGAACTGGTGAGGAGTAAAAGTGCCCAAATTGTATGCATTTGAATGAGAAATATGATTTGATGCAGTGAAACTATCCGTAGACTTATTTAATAACCTTATTCACACCACCACCCACTTTCTCGTCAAACAAAGAGGAATTATAAAGGCAACAGATGCATTGAATAAAAAAATGAAAAGGATAAAAAAGTGTTACCTTTATGAGTTAATAGATCGCTTGGAGGCAGCCATTTGTAATTAAACATATCGTTGCAGTAACAAGGGTGTGGTACAAAATGGGTGCAACTCCTGAAATGAAAAAAAAAACACACCAGGGAGTATATTCATGTAGGTACCTACAAAATAAGGGCGCTTATCCGTGGCAGGCTCAGAATAAGTTCGCTATGCAGCTAGCCTCTGAAACTGCAAATGTACAGAGACTGTATGAAACTTGAAACTTCAACGCCACTCGTGTAGTAATCGTGCATTTGGCCAGTAATACCAATATTGTACCCGCTCTACAGTAATAATCGTCAGCATACATCACTACTGTTCACGTGACACGGTAAGTTTTCAGTCCGCTTTTAATATGGTTATTGAATGATCGATGTTAATACAGTTGTGATCAAATTCAGACAATTAAATAATACGTGTCAACCTTTGTTTTATTTATTTTTTTATTATTTGTGTGTGTTTGAATGACTGACTGCCATTTTGTCACTTTTCCTTTGATGTGGCTGAAATTTCGTGAGAGATTTTAACGTTTTCATACATGCATTCATATGTTAGAAAATAAAAGGTCACAATAGATCATTTTCTGAATGCGTCAAAAATGCTTTTCCTCCTTGAGCTTCTGTACAAAATTGCTGAAAAGTTGTGGAACTAACGTGTCAATGGTTGTGAACCAAAGTTGTTAAGGTTCTCCACAAATGTGGTTGGCCGCAATAATTTACTCAAAGAATTCCTGTGTGTCGTTTGTCATTATCGTCTCAACTTAACATGAACTGTACTGTAAGTGTGAGTCACCGTTAATACAACAATAATAATTTAGGGTATTGATGATTACGATAAGAGGTGGGGGAGGTGGCGAGGGTTGATAGACAAACATTTGTTCGACATCACTTTGGCGAATTTGCTGTATTTGGTGAAAGGATATTATCCTATCAACTGTCGTTAACGCATTCATGGTCTTCGTCATTACACTCAACTTGCTTGGTAATATAACACTTTTGCCCATCTCTATGTTATGAATGAAAACTTAATGCTTTGTGTTACTCACAAAATGGACGTTTGTTCTACATAGAGCCGGAATTCTCCATATCAACAGGTACTTATTTAACGATCTATAGTCATTAATGTTTTGAGGAACGGTATATGTTGGATAACATTTCAGTTTTCTTTTAACAGTAATCGCAGGATAAAACAGACCGTAACACACTTCTGCATCTATTACACCATGTTTGACTTGAAATAATATCCGGTATGTTTGTCTCACACAATGTTTGAACTTTATTAAATAAACGACTACACATAATGACTGAACAAGAGCAAACCTTGCATTTGATACAATTAAACCTCAAGATACTCTAAAAATAGCCACCCTGTGTTTATCGTTGTGTATTTAATATTTTAATACTGCTACGTCTAGAATGGATATCAAAGATACCCACACTAGTAGACTTTAAGACGGTTAACTAAATCGTAAAAGAGACAGCTATGAAACAATGTCTTAATAAGATCACGTGGTCATTAGCGATGGTTGCAGACGATTATAATATAATAATAATAATAATAATAATAATAGTAATAAAATAGTACTTATGTAGCTCGTTCATTAGCAACACTGCTCTAAGCGCTTTACAGGAATTGAAACAATTAAAATACAGAAAACATTATAAATACAGGAAACATTCAAAAGCAAATAGTAGAAAAATATCGCCTATATATTATGTTGTCAGGTTTTAATTTACAATCAACTTTATTTACTACTTTAATTGTATCGATAACACAAATGATCTGTAGCTGTTTTAGCTCCAATGATAAATATGCTTTTACCGATTTACATATCACAACATCCAAAGAATCAGAATACACTACTGGATCGATAGTTAATCAAGACCCTTTAATCAATCATTTACGATGAAAAGATGACTTTAGAAGGGTATTTTTTGTATTAACCAATAATTTTGTTTGTATTTATATAATATAACCAACATGCATAGCCCTGACATACCCGCTGTCCAAAAACATTATTCATCATCAACCAAAACTTACAAACCGTGGTGTAATAACATTCTGAGATTCTGTGTTTTATTCTCCTATTCCGTTGACCTACTTTTTTGAGTCTTCTAGTTGTGATAACAAAGTTGACTAACATTTGGATACGTCGCAGAAATCTCACTGAACGCTCTCGTCAAACAGTAATTATTCTTTGAAGTTACAACGCTTTAATGTATCACTCGAAAATAAAACATCAATTGATGTATTTCCGATTTCACGATCATTATTTAACAATAGAACATCATATTATGGTCAGCTTTCTTTGGAGGGTTTACCCAATTTATCCAATTGAAAGAGAACAATGACCGGAACTACCTACAGTTTATGCATGTTCCCTTATCTGACCTTGCTCCAGTGTTATGTTAATTAAAAACTTTTTGAAAATGAAAAATATTTAGCAAGCATCATACATGATCACGTAATAAATAGGTTTATCTCATGATAACAAGAAAAAAAATGATAGTTACATGTTCAATTCCATCGCGTTGTAAATGATCAACATCGTCATACCATTAAGGCAGAGGATGATATTGGACCGTTATCGATAAATCTGAAAACTTTTCTAAGTCTTCTACTTGTGATTACAAAGTTTCCTAACGATTGGATACTTAGCAGAAATCTAACTGAACGCTGTCGT
>JAIPMN010047451.1:6335-20592 GCA_020650975.1 Apostichopus californicus | reverse complement strand
TATAAATGAAAATGAATATATATATATATATATGTGTGTGTGTGTGTGTGTGTGTGTTGCACTGCTTGCCGTGTGCTCTTTTATACGGTTCCACAACTTTGTCTGAAATTTACGTCTTGTTTTTTTTAGCCATGAGCATGTTTGTAGTATTGACGACTATAGGTTCCCTATCATTACATACATACATACACACATACATACATACATACATACATACATACATACATAGCCTACATACACACATACATACAAACAACACGTGAAGTCGGGTATTAGTATCACTATACGTGATGGCACGAATCATATAGGCTATATTCCAGAATAGTCAATGTTAGTAAGGACGGCACTCAGTTATGATAATTTTGTATACACTGTATATTTTGGAAGATTTAAATCAGGCAGCACGCAATGCATGGAGGGTAAATTTTGATTTTCCTATATGATTTTGATATATCCAATGTGGCTTCCAATATCCCCATATCACCGTTAAAATTGACGGTACTTTAATTCAAAGCTTATCTTGCTGCTCATTGACATTAACAGATAAACTGAAGTCATCATGAAGTTTACCAAAGGACTTTTGCTCCTGCTAGTCTTAGCAACAGTCGCTCTATTGAGCCAAGGAGCACAAACAGCACAGGATGCGAAGAGGGATAAGAAAGGCAAAGGAAAGAAGCGACAACAAACAGGTAAAAAATAGTCACTGATCATGCATGCTTGGTTGGAGCATTCCGTTTGTTATGGAAGGGTTGTGTGGGGACAGGTAAGCTCGTAAATATCCAAACTCGATACGTTTTGTGATAACTGGAGGACATGTTTGTTTGCCTAATGTTTCTAGGAGAGGGAGGTGTGATAGGCTGTGGGAGCGAATTGTGACAGCACTACAGGTTAACTTATTAAATGAAACATAACTGAGATGATTTGTTTCGCTTTCCAGTGTTGGTATGGCGTACAACTGGTTTGCAAATTGCTTACCCAAGCCGTGTGAAATCATCTTTCCATCGTTTTGAAATCTTTAGAACTCGTTACATTCCGATAGATGTTTTAAACCGGTACTATTTAATCAAAGGATATCATTTCATGGTCTCCATGTATATATACATTCTGCCATTTTCATCATGTCGTATCGAATTGATTGATATATAATGAACAATGTACTCTTTGTTGTTGGCCTGTTTGCTCATGAATATTCATTTGATTTACTACACAAGATGTCGCCGAACCTGTCGCCGTCGCTGATCCTACGGAGATTCCGGTCGTGAATCAAGGCGTAGAGACGCCCCCCGATAACACAGAAATAGATACGGATATTGTACCATCCGGGCTTCATAATGGTAAACTTGGTAAAACACAGAAGAAAGAAGCGAAAAAGGCCGCCAAGAAAGCAGCAAAGAAAGCCGAAGCCAAAGCTTTGAGGAAAGATGAGAAAAAGAGACTTCGAAAGGAGGAACGAAAAATGCATAAACACGGAGACAAGGCGGCGAAGAAAGCAGCAAAGAAGGCGACGAAAAAGGCGGAAAGAAAGGCAGCCAAGCACAACCAACAACAACAACAAGGTATAGCTGAAGTATATGTGTCAAAAATATGACCCCGGGTTGGTGGGGTGGGGTGGGTTTAGGGAGGGTAAAGTTGTTTTATGTTACTGTTACGGTTCCTTATCTGTACTACGAAAACACATGTGGAAGTCAGTTAGCTTTGTGATTCCTTGTCATACAATTAGCTCAAACTACTGTAACTATCTGACTAATGTAGAGCAAGTGAGTTCAATTTGTCCAAGAATTAAGTGAGAACCAGAAAAGATTTGTAGAAATCCCTTGTGGGCATCAACCATGTCATTCACACATAAGGATTTTATAATATAGAATTCTTTACTAACATGTTTCACTATATCCAGAAAGAATAGTCGTCCATATGTAAAATATAGACATATTTTACCAACCTTGAGCTAGCACAAAAATTCCTTTAAAAACAGTTGTTAGTGTTACACGACTTTGTTTATACACTGTGAAACCTTTTTTTTGAGAATATGGCCAAGTTTCCATCACCATTTGAGATAACCTGTTGACCCCTTGAGCTAGTTTGCGTCCATCTGAGATAACAAGTTTACCCCTTGAACATATACATATATTTACATATACTATATTATCGTACACTCATCACTATAACTTTCGATTAGTCATTTCTATATATAGCTGTTAGTCCAACTGTCGGCGTTAACGTTTACATTGTACTTTCTACCCTCCGTGCATACTAATGATGTGTCTTCATCCTTCATCTTTAAAATCATGGTATTATTGTTGTTATTGCTGTTTTTTTTTTCTTAATCCAGATGATGGCACCGAAATCGTCAGTTTTGACGACATTGTCGAGGAGAGGCATGGTGCCCCTATTCCCAACCCTCTGCCCCCAGTAGAAGGAACAGCAACAGACAGTAACAAAGCCGGAGACGCTGTTAATGGACAGGCAAACAAAGCTGAACGGCGACATCAAAGAAAACTCAAAAAAGTAGAACAAAAGAAGGCAAACAGGCGTCATAAGGAACATATTACGTGTGAAAGTAACAATGATTGCGGACAAGGTAAATTCTGAACAAAAACCTAAAACTTTAACGAACCATGCAAATCGACAATAAATTTTTTTCAAAATCTTTCTGTCACCCCCATCAATCCCTCCCATTTTGGTCTACATAATTTATTAAAATAGATCACTGTTCTAATTTACCTTGGATATGTAACAGCTCATCATGTACATAAATATATCAGTTGAAGTGAAATCCGAACTGAATCACTCCATAGGTATCTCTGATGACATTATGCTCGAGACTAAACAAAAGGAGAACCATTGTGTCGTCATGGTAACATCTGAACGACATAAGTGTTTTCTCAGCAGGAGGTGATGGTGTTAGGCTATGAATGTAGGCTTTGATTGATTGATTGCGTACGCGATAGTGCATTTTCGTATTAAACGAACATTCTCAAAGCATGTTATCCTGATTTCTTAACGTAATTTTGAAATTAATGCATTACCACGTAAATTGAAATAAAAATGTTTTTTTCTATTGCCCATGCCACGGAAGAGATTGTTTGACAAAGTCTGTTTATATTTCACTCGTGCAAAAATATAATGATATAAATAAAAAATCACACAAGTCAGTTTCTATACATATTCATATCTAGATAAAGAAGAACAAAATAGTGACATATAAACAACAATTGTTCCTTTATATTGTCCTATCACCATCATCCTTTTTTATTTGGTTTTTTCTCGCTGATTTTGCAGGAAGTTGTTGTGTTGAGAAGAAAGGAAGCAAATTTTGCATGAAATCAAGAAAGGATGAAGGACAGAAATGCGCAGATGACTGTATGTGCAGAGCAGGTAATGAATATTCCAATATTCCATATAGTTAGTAGTTCAGCTCGCACGTTGATTGGTTAAAACTGATTCGTGGACTTTAGTCCGCCCCTATACCAAATTATTCGAAAGTAATGTTCATATTTAAGTAAAAGACGCTGTATACACAAATTCTAGACAGACAAATGATACAGTATGAAAGTGTGTATTGGAGACGGTTGTTGTAAAGATTATCGATTTAAAAGTTGAATGTATGAAAAGGCTCTTTCTGTGTCGGTATTTTTATTCTTTTTAACTGTCTTCCTTTTCTGAAATAAATTTTGATTATGTTATGGTTTTGCTGAACGAAAACAATGACAATGTAACACAGACAGGTCAAGTTGGCGTTCCATAGGTCACGGCGTAAAAGTATCATCTGATATCCGACAACACATCTTAATAGACACATGTGACGTCACACTACGAGACTACCTGTTCCAGTGACGTAACTAAGCTCGATGAGACCGATGCGGTAGCCCGGAGCCACAAGGAGTCCCGGTGACAAGTAACGACTAATAAAACCATGGATTCGCAAAAGCAAAAGGCTAGAGATACATCTAATATTGATATTCAGCGTACATCCAGTAAACCAAATGGGTCCATATACTCTTGGGGGCCCATTGCTTATTCAAATAGATATTCATATGGGCCCTGTCCTCAACAGAGAATTAAGCCTTATCCGGGCATTCAAATGTGCCAAATATCATAAATTATTGGGCTTGGGTGAATGTGGACTCTACTTTTGGGGGATCCAATTTTTCTTGCTGCACTGTTGCCCTGTAGCAAGGTCCATAATACGTCACTGTACCTATCACCTTTAAAAGGTGACCATTGGTGACCATTGGTCGCCTCAGTGAGAATTATTGTATTTATTGATCATTTTTCTGTCATCAGGATTGTCGTGTGTATCTGAGGAAGTTGTTCCCGGCAAAGAGAGAGGTTTCTGTCGTGTTCGCGGAACATCTAATATTAATATTGGCAGCAAGATCGGTGCAGTTGAAGACGCAGTTGAGGACGTCATCGGCGGTAACCAATAAAATAGCGCCAAAAGTTGAATTGGGGCGGAGTTTGGAAGCATGCGTGGGTCGTGTGGCTTCAGTATGCAAAAATGCAAACAAAAAAAATCTTTAAACTTTTGTACTATTTCAGTCGTTTTTTTGTGCTATTCATGTTAACCTTTGTACAGTCGTTTCCATGATTTCAATAATTTCATTCCATATATGGTAGTTAAATATCATCACAAGATAGTAATTTCTTTCGTTGAATAATAGAAACAGCTTTGTTGAGCATACGGCAGTGGCGCGAACAGGAACCTTTCCAACAGGGATTGATGTGTGTATGTGGGGAGGGGGGGGGGGAGGAGGGTGAGGTTAAACATTCTTCAGAGTAATAGAATTTTGCAAAGATTTTTTGGTCACCGGAGAAACTGTAAAAAAGGACCAGGAGGGGCAAAGTGTCTCATGTCAGTTGGACGGACATTTTATGGTCGCACGTTCACTCCCCCCCCCCCACATCTACCCCTCTCTATCACCACCACCTCGGCTACATCTGTGGATACGGCACTGCATATGGTTATAGACAGGGTTTCTTCTCTCCAGTCATTGATCTTTCGGAAATGAGTACGTTGGTTAAGTATATCTTCTCAGTTTAATATTTGAAAAAGCAAGGAAAAATGAAACATTATTTTAACATGACGTCATATCGTCATGATGACGTCATACAGTCCTGAAGTAATGACTGTTTTGTTTTCATTTTCATGCAGTGTATGTTATCAATGAAACTGTTTGACTGTTTTCGTATGTTCAACACAACAAGATTTCTTTATTTCAAGTAAAGAGTAAGGAGGGGTGGGGAGAGGTGGAGGGGGGCGGGCTTTTAAATGTACTTGTATGAATAAGACAATGTCAGCATGTGACAGAAAATATATCTCTATTTTATAGTATCGATAAAGTTAGAGCATAGGATGAGTACTTAGTACATATAGTATTTTGTGTCATTGTATACTTGATGTTTTTTCTTATTATTCGACGCTTTATAGATTATCATCAAATCATCAGCTTTTACATCTTAGAAATAAACTTAAGGCCAGGCCATCCAGTTTCTTATTCACGAATAAATAAATAACAACAATATTTTATGAACGAACAAAAACGATTGTACATAGACTGTGCTTGCAGTGAAAATAACGTAAACTGGAACAATGACCTATAAATACGTGTTGGTAATGCAACCAGTCAATGAAGATTTCTGTTCATGAAATAAAGCTTTTTGTTGAGCTGCCCATATTAACTATATCAAATCCACCGTGGTTTATCTATATCACGCCCAGTTTTACTTGTTTTTATTAGCTTTAATGATCTCCCTGCATGCAGCCTTGGTCTTACCACCGATCGGTCAAACGTTTCAGCGCTCTTGGATTGTTTAAAGAGACCACAATGTGTCGCAAAAGGAAGCGTATCTTGAAGGTGAAGGAATTCAGTAGTAAGTTGCTAGCCTATACATCCTGCGTCACTGTGACAACGGTGTGAACGCGTATGATACTCTAACATTGACTGCAACAAAACAATACAGTTCATTTCTGAACTATTGTGGTCATTTTAGAATATCTAACTAGCAAATTTGAGGGTCGCAATTTTAAGGGTCGCTATATAACGCGCGATTATATTGAGTTGATTTCAGTGCGCGTGCAGCACCAAACCCTGTTCGCGTTGAATTACTACCTAGAACGCGCTTTTACAGCTTAGGCCTATAGCCTAAACCGGTGTTTCGTTCGTTTGATTAGGGTACCTGCGCACACATATACATTATGCATAGATCGACATATCACATGGACGCATGCATGAGCAATAATTGATAGCGGTAAATGATATGCCACAGTATGTTTATTGTACTTACATTAAATATTACGTAATCCTTAAAATGTAAGAAAGGTCTCTTTGTTGTTGTTGTTAATTATAATATTCCCTTTTTTAACCTTCAAGTAAGAAATTAAATGACCAAACACATCATTCATGTCCGTCTGTTCTATGATTATCTGGGTATGCTGTTAGAAGGGAGTTGCTGGTTGGGTGGGGGAGGGGGGGGGTAGACGATGGTTAGGGATATGTAATAGAAGGTACAACCTCGTCACTATTTTAGCTTTGCCATTTGAGGGGAACTGGCTTTAGGATCTCATCCCCACCTCCCCCCCCCCCCCGATATTTACCCTCATATCTAACCCAGTGGCGGAGCTAGGGGTATTGGTCAGAGGGGGCGAGAATGGTCTGTAAGGGCGCTTTCGACTCTATCTAAGCGGAGCGCCACTACAGGGTGGCGCGGAGCGTACAGAATTTTTTTGAGTAAAGATACTCCCTATAGATCGCCGGAAATGACCCTTTCCGGGCCTTGCTAATTTGCAGATAAACGAAGAATAAATAGCCGTTAGAGCATTTTGTCAGAAAATTACACCAAAAAAATGTGATAAATGTCAATAGGTAGATGAGAGCACAGTAAAAATGTCAATAATCGCGAATAAGTAGAAAGTGGTAAAAAGCTGAAAAGGGCGCCAGCAGTCCATTTGAGTCCGTCAGGGGGGGGGGGGGCATCCGCCCCCCTGACTGTATGGACGCTCCGCCACTGATCTAACCATGTACGCATCACAGAGGGACATACGTACATGTTTACGGCATGTTAATTGACAACTGAAGAAACATCTATTTAGAAACACTACAAGAAGATATTGGTATACCATTTGTCATCACTACATGCCTATGGCTTTATTGTATACCTGATATTGCTTCAAGTTCACTGAGAAATTTTGTAAGAAAAGTCACCCACGAAAGAACCTAGGTACGAAAACCAAACTACTGATTGTACTCCCAACAAGTCCCCTTGCATCGATACTGTGACCGTGTGATCATCGTCAGGTGTGTATCACGTGTCCCTTATAGAAGGCGAACAGAGACTAAACATGATCTTAGCCAAAAGGTCGAGAAGCGATTACTTAGAGAAGATTTGGTTCAGTGGTAAGGAACGAGAAGGGTGTGGGAGGGGGATTTCAAAGGGTGATGCTTGTTATGAAAAAAAATCCGACTTAAAACATGTTCGTAAAAACGTAGGTACGTTCAACGTTCGCTTCAGTACATCGACAATTGTATACCACAAGTATACGGTACTGTCTAAAACCATAGTAAATATTGTTATAGATTTACCGGGGAGGGAGGAAGGGGTTAATGGAGGGGTGAAAAGTGTGGAAGATGTGGGCAGATATGGGGAAGATTTAATGACCAATATCACGCTTCTCGTTTCTTTTTAATATTTGAAAATAGCGCCACGACTAGAAAAAAAAACGAAAACAAAACAAGAGACCATTTCAGCAGAATAACTCTTGATCATGTTTCCCCTCCAAACCAGCGAGCTATTATAGAAATGAATGAAGGCTTATCGGAATACAAAATATATTATGGACATTGTTCACGCTGTAAATTCAAAGGTATGTTCACCATGTCTGTCGATTAGCCATACCAAAACGACTGTTTCATTTTTTCTCACTGCAGAACATAGTGTTTCTTAGTATGACGACGAAGTTTCCTGCTGCTAAAATTTACATGTTGAGTTGGTTATGCCAAGATCTAATGCAGGTGTATCATATTGGACCAGTTTACCTTAATCACACATGTTCCCTGAAAGAAACATGTATCATACATGTTAACTTGAGTACACTAAAATTCTAGCCAGGAGTGGTGAAATGAGGCATTAATTTCGGATGTTGTTTTTCCAACCAAGTTACTAGTCCATAGCATGCACGTAAATTGGGAGTACTAAAGTGGAAGTGGTCATATAGATGTTCGACTTGACATTGCCCGGCTATCTAATCACGAGTGGAATGAAATGGATAGGTCAGAATGATGCAGAGTTCCCACCCATCCCAATATGGAGCTTAAAACATGGATAGTCCAGAGGGAGACTTATGTTTGACTGATGAAAAGAGAAACACATTCTAAAGCAACCTGGTAAAATCTGCATTTCTCGAGATATTGGTAAATGACATTTTCACAGTTTGCACCAAAATTCATTTTTTTATTCAGTTTATTGTTTTGACATTGCATTGGATAGGAACCAATGGGGTGTGAAGTAAACAACATACCCAATGATTGTAGTGTCTTCACACTGAGATGAATCTCAATTCCTGAAGCAGAAAATTGTGATAACATTTTTTGAAGAAAAACATAATGCATATTCACTACTTTACATCAATGACATCACACCTGTTTGCTTCAAGTTCACTTCGGCTGCGAAACATGTCATCTTCAAATTTACGGAAACGGTACAAAGGATTTTGAATGTAAATTTCTACTGGATGCTTAGAATGTGTTCTTCTTTCAGTTGTCAAATGTTAAATTTTCCTTTGGCCTATTCTTTTAAAGTGTCTGGATTTATTGCGTCATTTTTATACACAGACTGTAAAATTATAGTTGTTTCATGTTAAGGCCATTAATGCTTCATTACTGTACCAAATATGCTAGAAAGCCAAATAATGGCCACTCATGTTCAGAATGGAACGATCAATTAACAGTCGCTTTGGAAGTATTTCGCATCAATGAGGTCTCTTTCACCTCTAATTTAAGGGTCCTCAAAACTCAAAACATTTTAGATTTTTTTTTTAAAATAACCGTGTGAAAATTTTGGATGCAACACCGTATGATAAACCTTTAATGTGTGTATTCCAATACGAAACTGCAAGTAATATTCTTGGGTTGTCCATGAGTACAATAGTCTCCTTAAAGTTCGGAAGACCGTATATATTCCACTATCATAAACAACAATTATGACGTCACATGACACGACGACGCATGCTCTTTTAATCTGACACTTTGCTTCAAGTCTTCTTTCAAATGCTTCTTAATGTCTTTGAATATTTTAATATTTTTACGATCTCTACTCATTCGCTTCATTCATCCGTTTTTCCTTTGCCAGTCGTTCATCCTCTTCAAAAGCTTTCTTTAAGCTGGATCCTTCCGGGAGGATGGGTGTGGGGATGACCCTCATTGAACCCTTAGGGTCACGATACACCGTCGTCTTCTTGTCTTTTAACTTTCGTTGTTTCTCTCTCTCCTCGACGCTCTCTGGTGTTTTCTCTTCCACGTGGATGCCGAGATGCCTGAGAAAGATGGCCGCTTCCTCTTTCTTCTTGGTCAGGTACCAATCTGTATACTCTGACGTCAGACCTTTGAATTTATTTTGCTCAAGATGCTCCTCCCATAATTTCTGCTTCTTCTTTCTCCGTTTTGCGAACATCGCCCTCAGTTTGAATTTATTCCTCTTCTTCCACTTTCGATACTGGTGTTTCTTCATCTTCTTCCGACGGATCTTCATGATCTTTCGAGCTTCCTTCTTCACAATAGGCTGCTCTGACCTAGGTATATCAATCCGTTTCTCGTGTATGCCCAAAGGGCGTTCCATAATTTCTCTTTCTACGTAGGTCGGGCACTCTCGTATCTGTGCTTGAGGATGCGGATCCAATATTGCTCTCTCTGAATGCCAGAAAGGAACCATAGAGGGCAGCACATATTCTTTGGTAAGCTGCAATTCAACGGGTGACAAGGATAGGTTCGCAAATATTCCATTTAGTAGCGATTCTTCAGGCTGGGAGTCGGAGGGGGACCTTGTCTTCTTCGGAATGATCTCGACTTTATCCTTGCAACCGATGTGTGCTAGGGTGTAGGGAGGTTCAAACTGACTGACACGTGACTTCTGAGGGTGGGCTGCGTCTCTAGGTATTCCTCCATGTGTCCCAAATGCTGCTAATGGCACTGAAGAGAGAAGACGTAGGGACAAGTAAAACAGTTTATCTGGTATACCGGTATATAAACTACATACAAGCTATTTCACTGTTACGTAAATGGAAACATGTGTATAGTAATCAGTCGTATTGAGCTGGAAAGAAATTAGTAATTACAATCAGAACCCACACAAAAGTGCTGCGTAAAACTTGATTAATGTCAGTATTTCAACTGTACCTATAGGAGATCTCTATACCAATAGGCCCACGTCATACAAATTGTCATAATATCAGTCTGCCATAAACATATTGCAGTCTGTTTAGGAGAATTTCGCCGATCCCTGTATCCCACCCGCCAAACGTATATTAATATGCTTCGAGCTTTCCTTCCAACTGCCATACCTCCCCCCCCCCTCCCGCCTGCCAGGCAGCCTATTGCGCCCACACCAATTTGTGCCAACACCATGTGTAATAAAACCCAATTCAGAATTCTTGGCTACAAGAACGGATTCCCTCTCTTCAATCGCCGTCCGTCACAGTGTGTCGAGGTTACTAACAGAGGGGAGGGCGATACACTAAAGAACAGCCGCCAACTTATTCATTTAAGCAGTCGGTAGTAAAAGAGATTTGAAATTCTCAAATCATTCTCGGCAGAATCTAGATGTCTTACCATTCAACGAAGACTTCGTAAAATTCCTTTGGGCAAGCCGAACAGCCAGCGTGAAGGCCATCCCTGCCTATAAGGTAAACGGTGTCTGAGGGGTGAAAAACAAAATTAATATCAAAAACAAACACAAAAAAGTAACCATGTATGTATATACAATGTAGTGAAATGACCATGTACGTGGTGAAGTGACGTGCACACGTGATGATTTACCCTAGATTTTAAGACAAGTCACCCAAGATTAGTTTCAACGAACTGACCCATCCTCGGCTATAATTCCTTTGACATAAAACTACCGTAAAGGGAAGGGTAAGTGACACGACTATAGTAAAGGGGTTCTTCACCATCGAACTGAGAGGGGTTACCATGGCAACGCTCTGTGTGTGGATTTGATGTACCTACTTCCTGACTTTCGTTCGTTATGTTCGTTATTATTAATATTAATATTAATATTAATATTAATATTAATATTAATATTATTATTATTATTATTATTATTATTATTATTCATCCAATGAGATACGATAAGTATTGCTCAGAAATATGCTAGAAAGTCCAGTATTGGTCACCCATGCTCAAATGTTCACAATCACTTTACTGCTCTCGGTAAGAATAGTGACATTGAGATATTTTAATTTTTAAGTGTCTAATTTGACGACTCCTCGATGTTTGGGGGAATAGTTTTTGGGATCAGAGCCTCCTATGAAAATCAATTTTGATAGCTTCTAGCAATATTTTAAACGCTAAATGTTGGGTACAATACCATGCAGAGTACCTGGGCTTCTCCTTATGACCTACTGCACGTAAGTAAACACGCCTAGTAGTAACTTGGTGTGTCCAATTACGACGTTGAAATGGAGAATGATAAATTTCTTTCATTTCTACATATCTACATAGATTTCATAAACAATGATGCTGTCAACGATGAAAGCAAAGAAGGAATTATTATCAATAAAGAGGAAATTTTACCTCTATACAAAAGGTTGGACCCAACTTTAACAGTTTCCTATTTCCTTCGTTCTTTTAAGTGTGATGCTTGCCCTCTTTTCAGAAGGCGAGAAAAAATGAGTTAATCTCATATTGATCCTTCACACGGAAATCTTTAGTAAAAGGCGAAAGATTTATGCGTATTGTGAAGAATCCTGAGTACTTTAACAGTGGTCTACAAAAGTCCCCACTAAAAATAAATAAACTTTCTCAAGTAGTGAACGACGCAGGAAAGATGACACGTCTACGTCATTGTTTAGCCATAATTTACAGTTTTATCCATCTGAGACTATTCTCGCGACTCCAGTAATGTGTTCTCTTTTAGAAATCAGTTAATTCTGTAACGAAACACGGTCAATTTTCCCGAATTGCAACCAAGGCATTGAAGACTCGCCCCAAACCGCGTGCGGCCATCTGAAAAAGTAAACTTTCTGTTGCTTGCAAGTGACGTTTTGTTCGTGTCGCTACAAAATGCAGACAGTAATGAAACGTGATACCTTGTTATCTTTAGCTGGACCTGAGATGTCCATCGCTGTATCGTTTATACACTGTGCTGTGGGTATTGACCGCAGCTGTATGTACTGACTGTATACTAGTGTCTAATTACCGACGGTATAGCAAGCTGTGTGTGTATTTTCTGGGATCGATGGTGGTGTCTAACACTTCTGTTACACCTCATTCGAAACTAGGTCAGATTACCGTCATTAGACGTTTCTTTTTGCGCGAGTCTTCACACCCTTTAAGCCACATTTGTCAGCAGAAAAACTTCTGCAACAATCTGATTGGCCGTGATAATTATATATTCATGAACACATTAAAAGAAAGGGGAAAATAGGTGACGATGGAATATACTCCAACACAAAATTCACGGTTTTCCAATATAAGCAAAAAAATGTTTAACAGTTATTACAAGTATATGGTTTAGCTCTTTTCTCTAGTAAGGCTAACAGTAATGTTAGCCTATATGAAAATCGAAATAACCAGTTCTTTGGACTCACCAGAAGCAATTCAGTTACAGTTAAGTTACAACTTCTGCAACAATCTGATTGGCTGTGTTAATAACAAATTCATTAACACATTAAAAGAAAGGTGGAATAGGGTAACGAGAGAAATATACTCCAATACAAAATGCAAGGTTTTCCATTCAAGGTGAAAAATATTCAGTACACACAAATTAATGGTTAGCTAATAATCTGTAGTAAAGCTAACAAAAGTGTTAGAAAGTACCAACTAGTCTTCTGTTACAGTAATATTACTTTATTAGGTTAGGTTATTATGTTTCCCCCTTTCGGGGGATGAGAAAAATTGAGATTATCTCATATTTGATCCTTCACACGGAAATCTTTAGTAAAAGGCGAAAGATTTATGCGTATTGTGAAGGACCCAGAGTAACTGTAATGAGGGTAACAAAAGATCCAGTTCAGCCGAATAGCACTTTGTACCGTGGTGAACAACAAGATAACTGATAATTTGACCTGATAATTTAACTTGAACTGACAATTTTTAACATTTTAGCACTCTGCGACTTTTATCTTTGTTTGTTCTTCAATTTTTTTTACTTTTTTACCTAATTATGGTGGAAATTACCGAATTTACCAGGTTTAATTCACAATTATCAGTCAAAATACTACTGCAACAATCTGATTGGCTGTGATAATTACATATTCATATACAGAAGTGACGTAATAAATTCGCTCACTCCCACACACGTACGTACGTACTTCGTGAAAACATGTTATGTTGACTCGATCGTTTGTTCATTGTCATGATAGCAATTCAATGCACCATACTCGAGGCGTGGAAGTGTACGTGTGTGTGTCATATACTGTACATGCAGCATTGCCGTATTCTAGTACCATGGCAAGGATGAACTGAAAACTAAGTAAAAACTTGTAACAATTTATGGTTTTAAAGATGCACAGAAAACTCTTGATTTGCAAAAACCAACGGGGAGAGGGAAGTTCTGAACTTACCAACGGAAAGAGGGAAAGTCTGAACTTAATGTTTGTGTACATTATTTGGCTTTATACATACATTGACGAACTGATGTCATTGAAAAGCATTACGTAAAGTTCTTTCGGCCGCAAAGGCGGCAAAAAGAAGTTACACTCTCAACTTCCATTTGCACCTCGTATAGACCAATTGTAAAATTTGTGTGTATACTCAAGTGGCAGAACATGATTGGGAGCCGGGTAGGACGGGGTTTACGGGGAGTGATAGTCCAGACAGATCGAAAACAATCAGTGACATTTTTTCGTCTCCTTTTTAATACCTTTTCATATGTTCAATTTTTATATAGCGCCAAACAAACAATGAAATAATTCTCGTAGCGCTTAACATAATAATAACAATTATAACATATGCTTTGGTGAAAAGATACGTGTTGAGAGCTGATTTGAAACCGTTTACAGTATTGCACATTTCTACATTATCTGGAAGGGGGGGGGGGGGGGGGG
>JAIPMN010047444.1:0-10999 GCA_020650975.1 Apostichopus californicus | reverse complement strand
ATAAAACATAATTATAATTAGGAGCTATAATTATGGAGCCATAGAGATTAACATCAACCTCCTTCACACTGCAACCTTCTTATAAATCTATCCACCTAAACAATACACAATTTCATTTTAAATAGCAACTTGTTGTGGAAATGGATAAAAGCTGAATTAATCTGTGGTTTTAATTTTAATGAAATATTTCTGGAACATTTAACAAAACAAACGTAATTTGATATGTAATTAAATGAATTCAGAATTCCAAGATTATCTGAAAAAAGCTGAGCAGAGAACAAAACAACAAAATTTGAAAGAGTCTATCAATCTGTCTGTCAGCTTCTTTAAACTAAAAATCAATTTGTTAAATTAGAACTTAAGTGATACTGTTCGTTAACCAGCAACTCTACAGCATGGCACAACTTAAAACCTGGTGAATGAATGAAACAATGAATCAGTTCATCTCCTGCATAGTTCAGATAACGAGGCAAAAGCGTTATTGCTAGGAAGGAATGAAAAAATTTATATTTTTATAATTTTTTTTGTCAATCAATTTTTTTTTATATGTCAAAAAAAGTTTTCAAGTTTGTGCTTCAAAAAACAAGACTAAAAAGAAAAACAAAAACAGAGATAGACTGTGTCTCATCTCTGTCTCTGAAAACTTTACGTTAGAACGAGAAAAAAAAAGAAGACATTTTGTAGAGGGTCTTTCTCTGGGGTTATTAGACCAAGATGATAATAAAACTAAACAATAATATAATAGCACACTTTTAATATCATTGACAAAAACACAGTCGAAACAAACCGGTGCAGTTGTACATGGGCAAGCAATATTACCATCAACAAATTCTA
Source organism: Apostichopus californicus (assembly GCA_020650975.1). Classification (NCBI taxonomy): domain Eukaryota; kingdom Metazoa; phylum Echinodermata; class Holothuroidea; order Aspidochirotida; family Stichopodidae; genus Apostichopus; species Apostichopus californicus. The sequence goes on along the minus strand of JAIPMN010047444.1, from coordinate 10,165 downwards.
GATCATAGAAATTGCCACCAAAATACATATCAATACTCAATAATTTTAACTGATAAGAGAGAGCATATGTTTTTTTTTGGGTACAAATTTGGCTTAATTTTCCGCTGGAAGAAATTCTTGATGGGAATATTTATCGTGTCGTTCATTCGCTAATATCTTAGGCAGATATATCTGGTTAGAAATGTTACCGAATCAAACACTTGGGGGAAAGAGGGTGATCTTCAGAGGTAACTTAAATGCACTTGAGGTATTGTGGGAGGGGGAGTGGGCGGGGGGTGGGTGATCACTTGCAGTTGGTAGCAGAAGAGGGAAGCCTTGTCCACATGATTACAGTCAACCCACTAACAATGAGTTGGCTAAATGAAAATGTCCTGTCACACCACTGGCAGGTAATATTTGGCTTTATCTTTGATTAATAATATTATCAATTTGCTTCATGTAGCTTTAAAACCAAAGTTGACAAAATAAGTGGCATTTTAATTAAATTTAATTTCATCACAGATCATGCTTTGACAATTTCTAAAGGTGCAATGTAAATCCACTTTTGACACGATCTGTTGAGTCTGTATTTTATAACAAGGTTACATGTAAGATCCTTTCTAACATGGGGTTGATGAGAAATGCTTTAACACATTCGCAAAACTACTCCCATGAACTGAATATTAATCAAATCTCATAATTTTGATCCATAAACCATGTATTTCGTAATTAGGTTACTATTCTTTTTTCTATTTTATAACTAAGACTTTCTGTTCCATCGTAAATCTGTCTCGTTATTGTTTCACCAAATTATATGATTATCACTCAAATTTCAATACCAAAAACAAGAAAAAAAAAAAAAAAGCTTTTCTCACCAAAATTGCACTACCATTATTTGGAGTCTTTTTGACCTTTATTTGTAACTTTGGCAACCAAATCATGAATTTCTGCAAGGTTTTCACACTGGGCTAAAACTTAAAGCTATCATCATCTTCAAGCATTTTTTTTTATGAAGATCTTTTAAATCAGTTCTGACAAGACATCTTCCCTTTTAGCCAACCCATAAAGAAATCTCTAAATGACAAAACTGAATAGTTTTCTGGCAATATATAAACATTTTGCAAAATATTTAAAAAAAAGTTTCCTTGAATTTTGTGCAAAGTATTTGAGGGAGGCTAAGAGAAATTCTGCTTGGTTTTAATGCCCGGAATATTTAGCTTTATTTAATAAAGGTGATCAATATTGTTTTTAAGAGTTTGGTCTGCTAATTGCTAAAACCTTTCCAAAGTAGTTTACCTGGAGGCTATATACCTAGAGATTGAAGTGGGTTCATTGTGAAAGAGTGAAATCTCCTTTTGAGCAAGAAAAAAAATAGGAAGAAGACTTTTTTTTCTCTCCAAAAACAGTAAGAATAAACTTCGGCTTGATGATCACAGGTGACCCCGTCTGTTTTGATCTTCCTACTGTACCTGAACGCTATCCCGATAAACTTGTAAACCATGGATTAAATGTACAGCCGACACCGTCACAATCGCTACAGACCAAAAGCAGGCAAAGACGGAGGGGAGTTACAAAACCCAGAGAATTCAAGTAAAAATGATGAAACCCATTGAGGACAACATCTTTTCTTCTTTGCAGCATTTTCACAAAGAAATCGAAAAAAAAACCAAAAACGAAACGAGCAAAAAACCTGAACGAAACAAAACGATTGGCAAGGACAAGGGCTTGACTTGACTTTATGTAGTTTTGCTCCCGACAGCCGAGTTAAAATCGGCTCAAAATATTGCCATAAAAACTGTGAAAATTCTTCTTGTGTCATCACGAAACACCCGATCTCTCAAGGTTTGCCTCTGGCGGAAGATGAAGTCGTCGTCTCTGATTCGTCGATGTCCTTCTCTTCCGACTTCGTCTCCTTCTCCTTCACCTCCTGCTCGTGTTTGCGAAGGCTGACCACGGACAGCTCCTGCCAGTGCTCACGATTATTGCGACACATCCCCAACAACGGCTTGAGGAGGGTTTCCGTCTTGGCCAAACTCTACAGAGGAGAGAGGAAGTTGGGGAAGGAGATCAAAACACGATCGTGGCTGGGGTGGGATTCCATCTTATTTATCTCAGGCTTTTACAATTCTTTCCATTTTCTGTAGAGTTTGTGTTGTTGCTTAGGAGATGACATAATGGTTTGCAGATGATGCTACTACACTGAGTATTTTCTGGCCACCATCTTGGACGAGCTTCTGATTATGTTTTATTGGCCATTTCTAATCTATTTCTCAACTATTTCTAAAGTGGAACAGTGTCATACAGCCTGGGCAGCTAATAGTGGTATTTTACTAGTGTACCAACATATCAAAATATAATTGAAATGCCCAAAGTAATATTTTCTTAAAGTCCAAAAATTACTCGTCACCCAGTCTTATTCCACATGTGTGTTTTTGTACTTGCAAAAGGGAATCTTTTACACTCCAGATGTATGTTTCATTGGATGTTATTATTGTGATCCCAAACTGTTGCCTGTGTATTTAAACGAGAAAGCTCTCCAGGAATTTGAAATGCAGCATATCTTTCAATTGGACAGTATCCACACTAGTATATGCCTGATATCTGATGACAGGAATGAACTGAAAATCCTGCATAAAATATACCAGTAACTTGAATGGCACCTCTGTGATGCTGCAATGGTCGAACAGATTTCATTAAATGTAATCGAATCATTCTCTCCATTGAGCTCTTGGGAGGCCTTGCCATTCCAGCTCTTTGACAACATAGTGACCTCACTGAAAAGGGAATCATTATTCTACTAACTCTAAAATCCCAACGGACTTTAAACACTTATCTCTCACCTAAGAGCAGGCGATAACAGTTCAAACTGAAGGTATAACTTTTATCTTATCTGATTTAAACCCTAAATAAGATTCGTATGTTATCTACATCTTGAAAAGCTTAATAAAGATAAGGTGTCTCGAATCTACCCAGTCACATTCTGATGTCCTCGTAATGAGACTGCACAGACATCTTGTAATACACCTTATAGCATAAATTAAGTATGTTTGGCCTCTTTGTGTTGTACAATCCCTAGGTACGTATCATGAAGTGCATGTGATGTAATATTTGCAAGGAGCAAGTGGAGATGGAAAAGGTTTTGTGTGGGAGTCAAATCACCGTCCACCCTCCCCCCACCCCCTTCCCCCCACCTATTCTCCCATTCTTACCACCCCATCCTCTTGCAATGCTACTATAATTTACTCTCTTTGTCCCTCCACTGTTTATCTCCTACCTCTCCTCTTTCCCTGTTGCTTTCTTCTCACCATCCATGGTCTACTTATAATCCCCTTTCATCTATCTCATTGTGTTCACCGTGCTCATTAACCTGTCTGTTTTCTGTGCGTGTTTTTGTCCCTTCTGTTACTGTACTTGTCATTTAGCCTCTGAAGAAGATCCTGCTAGGATCGAAACGTCAGGCCAACTTACTTTTACACTACTATAATTTCATCACAAATAGCTTTAATATATTCTCTTACAAGACAAAACTTACCTCATACACTGGTAGACATATTGCATCAGTAAATCCCACTTGCATCTTTGGGAGTAAGTAGTGTTTCTCTCTATTCATCATGTCCTATGGAAGATGAAATAAAGTAAGAGAAGATTAGGTCACAAATTACCTCTGTTGGACATTTCATGCCATCATTGTAAAATGACACCAGTATAAATTCAATATATAATAAATGAATTAGTTTTTTCCCATCATTTCAACCACAAACTGCAGTAGTTTGTTGTAGGCATATTAGATAATAAATGTAGTCGAATTTGCTTCACTAATTTTTTCCTTTCTCACCGTGTATCCGCAGGATATATTTTCGGTGGATTTGACTAACCTTTGTGAAATTGTATATAGCAGTGAATGGAACTTTCACATTTGATATTTTCTGTCTTGTTGCCTATGGAAACTGAGATTCAGTGAAATCAACGGGTGGGTCCCCTGTGCTTCCCTCACTCCGTTCAAAACCCTTCTGAAGACTCATCTTATGCGTCAGGCATTCATCAATGGTAACCAATAATTCTTTTATTCATCCGTTTTGCTTTCTTTTCTCCCTTTCGCTCCCGCGCCTTGAGCACCTTTCCGGGTGGATATGCGCGCATTTATAAATCACCATTATGATTATGATTATTATGGTTACAAGGAGTGATTCAATACTACGGCTAGGTTAAGGTAATGCCTGACTGATTGTGACCGCATTCGACTGTTCAGTCGTTTTTGCTTTAAATAATCATGCATAGTCAAGCAGTGTGTTTGTGCTTACTGTTGGCAACCATCAAGTTTTTAGCCTTGTTTAAGTTGCATCAGCTTAAGGCTAAGAAAACCCAACATGCTGCACACTGAGTGGCAGTCGGCGATGGTTCTGTACATTGTTCATGAGGGCTCAGGACTACAACTCCTACCGTAGTTTCAACAGACAAACCAAAAAATGGGGAGTGAGTTTTAATGTGACCTAAACAAGCACTGGTTGCTTTGTCAAAAGAAACAAAACAGTTGGTCTGTGTGTGTTCATCCGTGGTTTAATTTGTGGAAGCCAGTCTGGGGACTTGCACGACTACCATCTAAAAGTGAGTCAGTTTGGGGTTCTTGCGAGACTACCATTTAAGAGTGAGCCAGTCTGGGGTCTTGCACAACTACCATCTAAAAGTGACCAAGTTTGGCGTCTTGCACAACCACCATCTCAAAGTGAGCCAGTTTGGGGTCTTGCACGACTACCATCTAAAAGTGAGCCAGTTTGGGGTCTTGCACGACTACCATCTAAAAGTGAGCCAGTTGGGGTCTTACATAACTACCATCCAAGAGTGAGCCGGTTTGGGGTCTTCCACGACCACCACCTGGAAGTGAGCCAGTCTAGGGTCTTGCACGACTACCATCTAAAAGTGAGTCAATTTGGGGTTCACGACTACCATCTAAGAGTGAGCCAGTTTGGGGTCTTGCAGGACTACCATCTAAGAGTGAGCCAGTCTGGGGTCTTGCACAACCACCATCTAAAAGTGAGCCAGTTTGGGGTCTTGCACGACTACCATCTAAAAGTGAGCCAGTTTGGGGTCTTGCACGACTACCATCTAAGAGTGAGCCAGTTTGGGGTCTTGCACGACTACCATCTAAAAGTGAGCCAGTTTGGGGTCTTGCACGACTACCATCCAAGAGTGAGCCAGTTTGGGGTCTTGCACGACCACCACCTGGAAGTGAGCCAGTCTAGGGTCTTGCACGACTACCATCTAAAAGTGAGTCAATTTGGGGTCTTGCACGACTACCATCTAAGAGTGAGCCAGTTTGGGGTCTTTCACGACCACCATCTAAGAGTGAGCCAGTCTGGGGTCTTGCACGACTACCATCTAAAAGTGAGCCAGTCTGGGGTCTAGAAAGACTACCATCTAAAAAGTGAGCCAGTTTGGGGTCTTGCACGACCAGTCGACCACCATCTAAAGGTGAGCCAGTTTGGGGTCTTGCATGACTACCATCTAAAAGTAAGTCAGACTGGGGTTTTGCACTACTACCATCTAAGAGTTAGCCAGTTTGTGGTCTTGCACTACTACCATCTAAAAGTAAGTCAGACTGGGGTCTTGCACTACTACCATCTAAGAGTTAGCCAGTTTGGGGTCTTTCACGACTACCATCCAAGAGTGAGCCAGTTTGGGGCTTTACACGACTACCGTCTAAAAGTGAGTCAGTCTGGGGTCTTGCACGACTACCATCTAAGAGTTAGCCAGTTTGTGGTCTTGCACTACTACCATCTAAAAGTAAGTCAGACTGAGGTCTTGCACTACTACCATCTAAGAGTTAGCCAGTTTGGGGTCTTTCACGACTACCATCCAAGAGTGAGCCAGTTTGGGGCTTTACACGACTACCGTCTAAAAGTGAGTAAGTCTGGGGTCTTGCACGACTACCATCTAAGAGTTAGCCAGTTTGGGGTCTTGCACGACTACCATCTAAAAGTGAGCCAGTTTGGGGTCTTGCACGACTACCATCTAAGAGTGAGCCAGTTTGGGGTCTTGCACTGCTACCATCTAAAAGTGAGTCAGTTTGGGGATTTGCACGACTACCATCTAAGAGTTAGCCAGTCTGAGGTCTTGCACGACTACCATCTAAGAGTTAGCCAGTTTGGGGTCTTGCACGACTACCATCTAAAAGTGAGCCAGATGGGGTCTTGCACGACTACCATCCAAGAGTGAGCCAGTTTGGGGCTTTACACAACTACCGTCTAAAAGTGAGCCAGTCTGGGGTCTTGCACGACTACCATCCAAGAGTGAGCCAGTTTGGGGTCTTGCACTACTACCATCTAAAAGTGAGTGAGTCTGGGGTCTTGCACGACTACCATCTAAGAGTTAGCCCGTTTGGGGTCTTGCAGGACCACCATCTTAAAGTGAGTCAATTTGGGGTCTTACATGACTACCGTCTAAAAGTGAGCCAGTCTGGGGTCTTACACGACCACCATCTAAAAGTGAGCCATTTTGGGGTCTTGCACGACCACCATCTAAAAGTGAGCCATTTTGGGGTCTTGCAGGACCACCATCTAAAAGTGAGCCAGTTTAGGGTCTTGCACGACTACCATCTAAGAGTAGATCACGACAGTCCAAATGAGTCTTTGCATCTGTTTTAGTGTGCTTCAGTTACAGCAGTACCGATTAAAACTTAGCAACACCAATCATGCATGTTCGGTTCAGTTCAATTTATTCCAATTATAAATTCAAAACAATGTATGATGTTACCGAGAAAAAAATTCTTACCTCTGGGACTCTGTTCAGAGTTGCCCTCTCCAAGTCACCTTGCTCAAAGAATTCCCCAAAGACCAACTCTGCCACCTACAGACAAGGAACCAGAAAAATGAATCATGAAAAAAACAAGGAAAATCAAAAAACAAGGGATATTGTTTAGTGGTTGTTAATGTAACCGTAAGGAAGCAGGAGTGATGATGAATATGGTAAACAACGTAAATGGGTAATTACAGAGTTGTTATACATCATGCCATTTTATGAAGGCGATATTTTTCACTCATTCCTGTCAAGAGAAATATCAAGTGGCATCCATTTATTTAGCATCAATTAGCATATTGGCATCCATTTATTTTGCAAGGAATTGTCATCAAAGTCGGAGTAGATTCAACTACTCCAGAGACAATATTGACCTGTTCACACTCTATCACCCAGAGCGGCTGTTTCCCTCTAACAAGCTATCAACTTTTGAAGGCATCTTTAGGCAGGAATATAATGCCCAGATGTTGTAGACCATTAAACACAACAGATTTTGAGGAATGCCCCTAATAAGCCAGCAGCAGTTTATCAAATACAGTGCCTGGACTATATACAGATCAGTCAGTAGGTCAGTTCCTTGGATGCGATACAAAACTCAATGGTAAAACAAGAGCTTTATTGCCTCATATTATAATAATAATAATAATAATTAATCAGACTTATATAGCGCCAAATCAGTAGACAAAAGTCACTGCTCAAGGCGCTTTACAAGGAAAGCAAATTAATTAACAAAAGAACAAGTGAAAAAATGAGTCTTAAGTAAACTTTTGAAAGTAGAAAGTTTAGAGCATGTTCGAATGTGATCTGGTAACTTGTTCCATAGATAAGAGCCAGAGTATTCAAAGCTATGAAACTGTGTGGATTATGTAGTACCAATTTCTGTCAAGCACGAATGATTTTGAGTGCCCCCCCTAGGGGTGCTCTCTTGTTCATTTGAAAATAAAAGAACATGTTTAAGGTTTGAAATTATTAGAATTTATGAAACAACAGATAACCATCAATGTTTTAGCCCTGCACAGCTGAGGAGCAGATGTCATCATCAACTAATAGCCTTAAAGGAGTATTCCTGAGATTTAGCATCTTTTGAAGTTGAATATCTTCAAAACCAGAATAGGCTGTAGAAAAACTACTAATGTTCAAGTTTAGTTTTCCTTTTTTTTCATGGGTTTTATAGAATATGAAGACTAAAAGTTCTGTCTAAAGCAGGGGTGGGCAACCTCCTTGAATGAGTGAGCCAGATATAAGGGGTGAAAAATGGACTGGGCTGCACCTAACCAACGACCTGCTGTTGATTTCAAACCTTTGATTCTGAGGACTTTCAAGCAGTAGGTGTGTACTTAATCTGTATTCACAAACACATAATGTCAATACAGTACAGTTGATAATTAATGGGGATAATAGGCCTAACTGACAGCATCATTAGTGCTGATAAATTCTAAGCAGCTAGCTGGTTTTTTGTGATGATGTAAAATAAATTGATATTTTTTCTTTTTCTTGAGACATCTGACAAGCCGCAAAAAATCACTGGCGGGCCGCATGTGGCCCGCCTCTGGTCTAAAGTCATCTTTTTAATGATACAGGAGAGGATGAAGGAGTAGAGTAAGATAAAACAGTAAAATGAAGATGAGACCATTCATGCATTTTGCAGAAGTTTTAAGATTGTAGTTTTTTAAGGGCAGTATTTATAAGGTTTTTATAGTCATTTAAAGAAGTGTCCCTTAGATGAACTTATACCTTTCCTATGGCCTCTAAACACTTAGCAGTTTGCTAACAATATTTTCATCATTTCTTGTCTCCTTTCCTTTTTCCCCCCACCTTTTAAAGGTTATTAGTATTACCTTCAACTCTAGCAGGCTAAAATCATCTCAAGTTTCCATAAATTTATCTTTCGTTGTTATTTTATTTCTTCAAATTATTTAAAATGATCCCCCAGATGCGGGGGACGGTTGAATTTAGATCACGATGCTATAAAGAATACAGTCAAATTAGTAATAGTTGCCGTCCCCTATATTTTGGTCTATTATAAATCATATTTGGGGGTGACACTTGCGTATTTCCCTGTTTACATATATCTATATGGTAAATGCTATCACATATTTGTCCGACACCTTTCTGGTAAAGTCTGAGGACATCAGTGTCTAGCATTTCATGGCTAATGAGTTTAATGTCTCCTTTTAAACTGAGTTTAATGTTACCCCTCTTCTTAAAGCATTACACTGGCTTCCAATTGAAATGCATATACATTTCAAAGTCCTTATTTTAATCCACAATTGTATTTATAACCATTTATCTCCAAACTACCTTTCAGAACTTCTAATAGTAAAGCAATACAAGCGTGCCACCCGTCAGTCAAAATTTATTACCCTCCTTGAACCTAGGACCAATGGGGTTACTTATGCCAACCGTGCTTTTTCAGTTTCTGGTCCCAAATTGTGGAATTCCCTCCCAAACCATTTAAAATGTATACCTAATAAATCACTTTTCAAATCTAAACTAAAACCTACCTCTATACTAAACATTTTTCAATTTGATTTGTAATTATATTTCATTGTTGCATCATTATTATTTTTGCTTTTCTTTCTATTCATATTTATATGTATGGCGCTTTTGACAACTATTTTGTTTATAATTAGCGCATTATAAATCTTAGTTATTATTATTATTATTATTATTTTGTTTTACTCCCCTTTCATTCACTGGTGGCACACCTAAGGCACCAATCGGGATTCTGAGTAAATTATCAAGAAACACATTGAAGAATCCTAAACCAAGGATGACTCAAACAGGAAAATATTACTTACATATTTCACTCACACACATTGTGCCAAATACATTAAAACACCGAAGAACATTTGTGAGGACATTGCTGTGAGGTGACTATCACATCGTTAAGTTTATAATGTAAGCTAAAAGATGAAGGCTTTGGTTTGTGTCTCTTTTAAGACCTTTTAGGTACCTGTCATGACATTAATGAAACAAAGTAAATAATTTAACATTATGTGTTCGAGCTTTGGATAATATATTTTTTTTCCCAGCACTATAGCAATTTTGCTGCAAATTCAACGAGCCGATGTATCGTTCATATAAATATATGTATGTGTCTACTCAGTGTGGTAAAACTAAACCAGCTATTCCAGTGACAGACAATAAATATGTATGTGTCTACTCAGTATGGTAAAACTAAACCAGCTATTCCAGTGACACACGATAAATATGTATTTGTCTACTCAGTATGGTAAAACTAAACCGGCTATTCCAGTGACAAACAATAAATATGTATGTGTCTAAAGTTGAAGGTTTACAGTCTTGTATGAGGCTAATGCCTCCTCACATGACTTTACAACTTAACCCTTGGTCATTGGTAACTTGTCACACCCACACACCAAAGTGTGCA
>JAIPMN010047428.1:0-23874 GCA_020650975.1 Apostichopus californicus | reverse complement strand
ATACTCTGACACGTACCCTTACTAGTACTGGTACAATGACCAGTACTTTGACCAGTACCTTGACCGGTCCCTTGAATGTCACACTAACAGGTAGCCTCACAATTACCCTTACTGATCTCCCGACCAGTCCCCTGACCGGTACCCTGACCAGTATCCTGACTGGTATCCTGACCAGTACCCTAACCAGTACACTGAGTGGAACCCTGACCGGTACAGTGACCATATGTGATGACCGGTACCCTGACCAGTACCTTGACCGGTACCCTCACAGGTACCCTAACAGGAGCCCTCACAGTTACGCTCGCCAGTACCCTGACTGGTACCCTGACTGGTACCCTGACCAGTCCCCTGACCGGTGCCCTGACCGGTACCCTAACCAGTGCAATGACCCATGCCTTGACTGTCACACCTGGGCCATCCCTGGTGGTTGCAGGCAGGCTTTGTATGGGCCAGGGGGATATTGTCTGGGGGGATCTTGTCCGGGGGATTTTGGTTTGGGGGGATTTTGGACGGGGGGATTTTGGCCGGGGGGATTTTGTCCAGGGGGGATTTTGGCTGGGGGGATTTTGTCCGGGGGGATTTTGTCCGGGGGGATTTTGTCCGGAGGGATTTTGTCCGGGGGGATTTTGTCCTAGAACCTTTATTTATAGCATGGGGATTACCCTGGGTGACGCATGATATAAAAGGCTATTGGCGCAGACAACTGACAATCCACTTATAACACCTTATTAAATGACATAATTTTGAGTTGATAATAATTTAGTGACACACAACCACGGCATCTTATTGCCACAATAGACATGGCAGTTGTAATATAACTGACAATATAAATCTATATACCAGATGCAATTCATCCATTATATTACCACAAGAGGTTTGTATAGGAAATGTATTTAATCTGGTTCTGAAATGGAGGTTTTAACAGGTGTGTTTGTGTGAGCCTTGTTGTGTATATTATGTACGCCATGTGGCAGCAACGTGCGGAATGGCTTGCCCGACTAGAGATGGGTGGTCCTGTCAGGGAAGAGGGTTGCGTTGAAATTCACATGGGATGTATATATAGGGTCACTGCTATATATGGACAACGCTACTTTCAACAACACAAATGAGTGTATTTTTCAGCACAACCTCCCACTTACAGTGGGAATGATATTGACATGCCATAATGATGTTAACCTCCTTAAACAATATACAAAAACAATTCTATAATGCACCGTGAAGAATATATCTAGTAGAGTTTACTGTAAATTACCCGTATTTGATTGAACTGACCAGAGAACAAACCATAAATCAAGTAGATGTAGAGATACGTTCAAGAAATTGTGGACGTTTTTAATTTGTTACGGTCTTTAATGTTTCCCTAAGCGATGTAATTATTCATTATTCATATTAGACTGAAAATGTCTCCTTATTTCTCCTTAAATCGTGAACCATTCTGTAACGAAAATTTCTCTGGTCCTGCCAAGAGTGTATACTATCAATCCCAGTCTCGCTCTCTCCACAATTATCTTCCTAGTTCACGTGACACTTGTTTAACTTTTACCTTGTATAAGAAGCGTTTTAGCACTTCCTGCACAATTGAAATACATGAGAACCTAGATAAATAGGGTGTAGCTCACCGCGTCACTGAATTATACATACGTTACAGTTATGACTAGGGCTTCACTGATCAATTCGGGTGGGGGGGGGGGTGGTTGTGATTTCAGTCCTCATCGAATACAAACGAAATGATAGCTACCGTATAAATGTTACTACTTCATACTGGGCATAGTCGATTACGACGATAAGTTAAAGCATATATCTCCAAACTTCAGAGTGTACCTCTATTGAATATAAAATAAAAATAGTAAATAACTTTGAAACTTTGCCTTCAATAAGTAACCTAGCTTAATATGTGATATGTCACTCCTCGTTATAGTGAATGTCGTTTTCTTTGATGTAATTGTATCGGTGTAGATATATAATGGAAGCACACAACGTGTGTACTGGGCCTATATGTTTACTTCCGATTTGTTATTGATATGTGTAATAGTTTGCTGTGTATAACGTTCAAGTTTGGAACCGTTTCAGACAAAGGACAATCTACCAAATCTCCACAACTGAATGAATACTGATAACAAATTCCTATGTGATTGTCTCCGTTAACTTGGGCGATGAATACCAGTGCTGCTTTGTTTAACTATTTAGAAATAGCACCTAAATAACATTGTTGCTCGCTACCGTCACACATCATTGACTAAGACAGACTGCACGCACTTTAAAGGATTCAGTCGTGGTTAGCTGGGCTGTATTCTGGGTTGTATTTGTGCGGTTCTTTGAAGTAAAAACTAATGGTATGAACTAAAAGAGGAAGTTCAAATGACTATGACGGGTAGAGGTTTCCAAATACAAATTCAATGTTTATTCTGAAAACCAATATTTTTTGCCATCGGCTGCTATTCAAGCTATTTATAAATAGTTTTTATAAGTTTGGAAATTTTTGGAAACTCTGTGAGCCTACTTGTAAACAATCATTTGTGTTCGCCTTGCCATCCTTTGCTAAATATCTAATTGTGTACACGTTGACAAACGATTTTATTTTCTTTGGGATATGTTAGTATAACAGTATTTGAGACACTGTTAGATGAAATTTAAAAAAAAATTGACCATGGAAATTCAGCAGAATGTCTTCATGAGCCGATGCGAGTAGTTGAGATATTGTGGCAGTGAATATTCAATATTAAAGACACTATTGAAAACGGATTACATGAATTTTATGTTCCGTTTGAATTCGTCAACGTCAGTTGGATTGTTATAAAAGTTGGTATTCCACGAACACTAACTTGTTATATCTTACAATACTGGGATCTTCTCACGTCCGTGGATCAACGACATTGAAGAGAAAATCACATTTACCCAGTGTCTAATAACTCTCATCAAAGGATATCTGAAAGCTTACATAAGTGAAGGTAAGTTTCTGTATTTTTGGTAATCTCCATTGGTCTAGGCCAGTTTTGGGCATATCAAGATTATCATAAAAGTCCTCACGTAACATAGAATGAGGTAAACAAACGATAAAAATGTTCAAAGAAATATCAATTTGTCAACTAGACAAGACTAATACCAATTCATTATAAAGCTCCCTCAAAACATTGCACTCTGAAACTAAAGAGAAGTTCCTTTAAATACTAATGAACACATCAACATTAACATTCAGGTTTAGAAACAGGTATTTGCACAAAATTAAAGTGCAATTGCGATTGGTTATGAGCCGCTGTGTACGAACGTCGTAAATAAGGTGTTCATGTTGGGAAGTTTTAGTGTAGTTAAAAAAAACATTACTTAAAGAGTAACCTCCATCGGTGAGTTAGCTGATTTATTATTTAGCTGTGGAAGTAACGACATTGTCAATCCAAACTTCCCTGTTGATTCCTTTAAAGCACAAGAAGTGTTCAAAGCTTAAACATGGTTAATATATTTGTCGACTTGAAACTGTCTCCATATTGGTTGATGTGGAATCAAGTTTGCATCGGAAAGGTACAATTTTGAATTTATTCAATTCTACGTGTTTGAAATTATTGTAATTGAAATAAATAATCTGATGGCAGATGGTGGTACACAATATGACAATTTTACATTACTAGGTTAAACCTCAATACCTTGCGCTAGTTGAAGTTGAGTGATATTTTACATAAACCATTCAGTATCCCATGCAGTAATCGTTTTTGATGGTGCTAAGTTTGTACATTATTTTTTTACCATCATGTCATTTACTGCTTTATTTAAAATTTAATAAAAGTGGAATATTAACATAGCTAATGCCACTATCGTTGATGTTGTCAGATGCATCTATAAAACGTTCGGTTACAGGTGACGGATTGCAACATATTTATGAATTGATATTCCACTCAGACCAAATCGGTATATTTAAGCAAGATATAAAATTCATGAACGGTATAACCAGATAACCGAATTGCAGTTTTAATTTCTTATTTTAAATAAAGTACTCACCAATTGTACTATATGGGGTAAGAATGTAAGAATTCTACTTGTCAGAAGCACTTAATATATAATGAGAGTCTCACAAGAAATTCGTTGTACTATAAGAAATATCACAATGTAGGAAGCAACTTATTTGACGCTGGACAGCATTTGATAAAACTATGTTTACAACTAGTCTACAGTTGCAGCTTATCAGACTAACTTCCACAGTGCTTCTGAGGGCTCGTCTGAGAACAAAATTATAACACGTGGAAAGCCCCTACTGAATCATTCCAAAAACCTCGTATCTTTTATAACACAAAACACTTGCTTATTATAGCTATGCTTAGTTGTTAGCATTGCTTGTCTGTATCGGGATTGGAGTATTGGGTATATGCGAAAACCGAATTTAGCGATATCGACACAACACTACTACTGTATGACCAGAACTATTGCAAATGTTGTTTGCATGGAATGTAAGTTCTTTGTACCGTCGGATTATCCGATGCTTTTCAACGGTGTTTAGAACATGAAAGAGAAATGCTGTTTTAATTCTGTTCTGAGTAAAATTAGAGTTAAACCAAAAACGTAGGGGTTCCCAGACACTGTTGTTATTGTTTAATTGTGAACTGATCGATATAATATCTTGGTAGTATGAGGTGTGATAAACCACACATTCTGTCGTAAATATCTGGTATTTCTTTGAAATAAAAGTTTCGCAAAACGTTGAAGTGTGAATTTGCGTCGGGAACCTTCGCAAAACGTCGCGAAATATATACTTGTTATGTTAACCTCGAATAGCAGGTCAGGTTCCTATTAAGGTCACAAAGTTTTGCCCACACGTATAATAAAACCAGTATTATATAAGATTATGCCATTATGTTTTATTATTTACAAGGAACGGAAGGAAGAGAAATATAGGCATTATACATTCATTTATGTGTGTCCTTCATTTGAAAAGTCCAAGAACAGATGCAACCCTAATTGTCCAGTCTTTTCACCAAATTGACCTTACATGAAATATGACAAGAAATTGGAATTGCTCACTTTTTTGACATGTTTTGACTTTTTTTGACATTGTCGCTAGACAAACGTTCCACCTCATGCACTTTAACACGATAAGAGCTTGAATGTCTGTTCACTTGTTTTATCTATGACACATTGCATATTTCTTATCAAATATGGCAACAATACACAGCGAAATAATCTGCGATGACACAATCACTTTGAACGGCCATTATTATATGATGCTGATCAACAGGTATGCGTAAGATGTGTAAGGCTTTTAAATAACAACTTCATGTCAGGTAGGAACTAACAGTCAACAACTTTAGGAAAAGGTGGAATAATTTCCCTTGGAAGGTCAGCTCATATAGAAACCATGAGAAAACCCACTGATCATTGATCCGGTGGGGAATCAGACTCTGTCAGCTACATAAAGTACTGGTCATAGGAGTATTGACGGTTCAAGGATTTGAACCACTCATCCACCGCAAGTAAGAGGATATAAATGATATCTTCGAATATTTCAGTCATGGTATATTTCAGCCGATTCCCACAGAGATTACAGTAACTACTGTAAATCTCAAAGTTTTGTACCACAGTAAATACTGGATTGTCCTGACAAATCTGATAAATCGGTAGCATGTGCCATTAGGTTTACAGTAAGAACTGC
Organism: Apostichopus californicus; assembly: GCA_020650975.1. Lineage (NCBI taxonomy): Eukaryota > Metazoa > Echinodermata > Holothuroidea > Aspidochirotida > Stichopodidae > Apostichopus > Apostichopus californicus. The sequence goes on along the minus strand of JAIPMN010047428.1, from coordinate 18,239 downwards.
GGATATTTTAAATTTCAACAAGTAGATAGATGATTTTAGCCAGATGCAGTCAATGGGGTGGATTTAATGAGATTGTCTCATAAAAAATTAAGCTATGTTAATCCTTTTTCATCCTGAATGTGTCTTAAGCAAAGTTCTAAGAAAGCTAAAATATGCATAGTGAGCTTACTATGAATGTAGTATTGTACAGTATATCGTGCCGATTTATTTCTAATTAGTGCAAGTTGCCATACAAACAAACTTGTGTGACCGGACTAGACCTAGGACAAAGAGTGCAGAGAGAATAATGTATAGTAATGTCACCTTTCATCTTCACAAAAGTGAATATAGGCTATACAGGCTATACTATTAATTATGTAATTTCAATTCTTTTGCTAAAACTTCTTGCTGACCAGTACACAGTGTACACAGAGGTTTGGGGAGGTTTCATTGGGCCAAAAGTTACCCAAAACTACAAATCAAGTAAGAAACGAATTAAAATATGAAAAAAGGAGAAATGATTTTCTAGTACTTCCAGCTACAGTGAAACCGTGCATTGAATTTTTCCATTGCATTAAAACTTCAGTTTGACACTTGGAATATATTCATGGTTTGCTCAGCTTTTTAGAATACTTGTCTTCGTATAATACTTGTCACAGCTCCAGCTGCAAGGCGAGCACAGATATAATTTAATTCATTGGCATAGCTATGTGGGATGAGGGAGTGGGGAGGCATTCTGCTCTGAAACACCAGCCACCCCCCCCCAAGAAAAAATACAGATAATATAACATTTCAGAAGTTTTATCCAAAATCGTTTTGCGTGATGACCTATTTTCCAAGCACCTGCATCATCAACTTATACACAGCAATAATGGCATATTGGTTTTTGCATTACTGTGAGGTACTTTTTAATAATTAATATTAAATTACCATACATGATTACATGACCAAGTCGACTTGCAGTTAATATCAGTCTTTGCCATTCACTGAGCATTTGTCTAAGATGGCTATATGACTCCATTTGAACATGAACCCCTCCTCAGCAGTACGGTAGCCAGGCTTGACCCAGGGGACATGCCCCTCCACTTTCAGACTAGTGTTCTCCCACCTCACTCCCATAATTTTCCCACCATCATGCGAACAAAAGCTTTACAAGTCATAGCACATAAGTATTGTGCCCCTCATTTAATTATTGATGCCTTCCATACATTGTCGATGCTCCTCCAACTCGGAGTACCATAGGACCCACATGGGGCTAAGATGAATATCACACGGTATACTCACAGTGATTTTCCCACTTCATAACTCATGTCAAACCCCACACGGCCCCAAATATGGTACTCCATGGTTAGCTCACACCCAAGTTGACCCCACGTTCTCCAAGTAGAACCCACATGGGCCCACAAGGTTGTGATGACTGGGACGTAAATGGTATATTCCCCCCAAAAAAGAAAAGAAGTAATGTCCTTTCAGGTGTGACCCGGAAAGAAGTCGGAGGTGGTGGCCGCGGGAAGTGAATTCCAGTCGGTATCCTTCCTGGATTCATTGGTCCATTGTGACCCTGTTCCACTCGCCGGCAAACGCCCGGAGACTCTCTCATCTAGAGGGCCGGCACAAGGAGGTTCGAGCTCGGCGAGTAGTCATTTGCGAAAGGGATGACCCCTCCCCTGGCCTCGCTGGCGTAAGCAGGGGTCAGGTTCTTGGCATTGCGCCCGACGGCGGCATGGAAAGGCCGAACGTGAGCCTCGATCGCTCGTAGATGGTTCTGCGGCTCTCCTGCGAGGTGGTAAGGGAGAAAGAGGTTGGCTGGCTTAACGGAAGGTATATCTCTCCTCACTATGTCCTGCTTAACGTCCGACTGGAACGAGCCTCCGAAGAGGTCCGATACGGAAAGGCGGGCGCCAATAAGAGCGCAGGAGACGATGTCCGACAATCCCAATAGCGGGAGGGCGTTTCACCGAAGTAGAGAAACCGTTCGAAGCGCCACTGGTTACTCGTGTACGTGTAGGGAATAAGGGAGGGGGGTGTTAAAATCGTGGCTCGTCCCCTGGAGCCCGAATTCTGAGCCAGCAGCACCTGGCGGGCTGAACTACGACGGGAAGATCTATAACACAAAAAAGTGTACGTTACATGTAGTTTACGTACCAAACGTCCCTAGCCCTCTTACGAGAGGACGTCCCCAGACGGCTCAACGTCCTGGCCAGGAGAGATAAGGCGGCCATCGTCCGGGGGACAAAAAAACACTTCAAACTGTCCCCTCCAGGAGGACTCCGGGAGAAGGCGAGGAGGAGCTTCGTTATTTTCGTTATTAACTGACACTGCTCTCCGTATAGGACACACCCACTTGTATAATACGCCTCATAACAGACTTCAGAAGGTCACCGCCCACAAGGAATTCGCTATAGGCGGAGTCAAAAATATTCAGATTTTGGCACGCGTCAAAGGTAGGATACCTGTATCTGGCGTCTTAAAAGTGACATACGTAATTATTGGTAGCAATCGAACATCGTTAATGGACCAGACCACATCTATCGGCAAGGAAGAATACCCCCGAGACCCCAGGCAGTTAGCTTTGGAGTCACCAAAAATAAAACCCTGTAGACAAACCGAGGAACAAAACCATTCCTAATATTTGTTTTAAACATACGGTCAATTTCCGGAAGCAAAACTACGAGTGATTTATCGTAACTATTACCTACGATCTTTAATATCACCAATTTTAAAACCACGCCTCTTTTATTGGCTTTCAAGTGACGTCACGGATAATGTCAATTTCTTACACCCAAATTCATGGTCTAAAAAGAAAATCAAATTATTTTGTTCACTATACACCAACCCTTAATTACGAAAACAAAAAGGATCGTCCTCTGACTGATATCATCGTAAAATATAAGGGACATTTTAATCCTCACTCATTACGAGACTTAAACATGATACATCCTTTCCTTCGCTTTCTAAAGATAACCTTATAAATTTTCAGCATAAACTCTTTACGCGATAAATTAAAGATCTGCCGTCGTTCCTCAAATATAAATTCCATCCAATCTCAATAATAAACCAATTATGCGACAAAATGAAACTAACTCTCTTTACATGTATTAGTCTCCGCATTTCTACTAGTTATTCGACCAATTTTAAGATTTTCGTTTCAATTCAAGCACTTTGAACCATACGGTTTATTTACATATAAATTTACGAAAAGATGATACTCATTAAATGCCTTCCTAGAATATACCAATTCTCCATTAATACTTAGAATACTCACAGATGATAGGGGTCGCCTGCCCCTAATCTGGTTTACTACAGCAAACTTCGCTTGTCACATTCAACGAATAAAGCACTTTGCTCGACCTCGGGCGTTGAGAATATATCGTAGCGGCTTGTTCTCAATAACAAGTACACAAAATTGTCCTCAGTGACAATATTAGATTATCACAATTTAAGACCTCATTGCCTTTTTATGAAGATGCTAACTCCCGTTCTCAATAACGGAGAAAATACGTCTTTCTCCGACGTGATATGGTTACCAGATGGAATGCAACTAACTAACTTTCCTGTATCCCACCCTAACATCAACTTTGCATAAATCACGAAGCTAATTATGACGTAACGGCTCTTACAATTTGTAAGCCCAGGTATTCCGATACATCTAGGGGAAACATACTAACAATAAGGAGCCGAGACACCCGGAATTTAGTAACTTTTTATATGCGACACAGGTACTCCAATGCACCCAGTGAAGCATATGAACAAAAGGGAGGGACACCAGGAATTTTGCATCCACTTATGTGACAGATGTAATTATTCATTATTCATGTTAGACTGAAAATGTCTCTTTTTTTCTCCTTAAATCGTAAACTATTCTGTAAAGACAATTTCTCTGGTCCTGCCAAGAGTGTATACTATCAATGCCAGTCTGGCACTCTTCACAATTATCTTCCTAGTTCACGTGACACTTGTTTAACTTTTACCTTGTATAAGAAGCCTTTTAACACTTCCTGCACAGTTCAAATACATGAGAACCAGGCCTCGATTTTTTTTTAAAACTACTCGCCAACTGGCGACCGAGTCTAAAATTCTACTCGCCAAAGCGTTAACTTGACTTGCCATTTTCCCCCGCTAATTGTTTGTGTGATATAAGCCTAGGTAGTATGGCCTAACTTATAATATCGCCGTATAGTGTTACTGTTAGTTGTTTATAGCAAAAACGATCTATTTAAATTGTGGTTCGTCAAAAGTGTTTAAAACATGATATATGTGAAAATATCAGGCGGTGAAACATTGTAAGCATTGTTTAGGACACAAAAATAAGCAATGTATGGCTGACCATCTGTAACTTTCACTTGACATGACATCAGACTACTGTTTCAGTGTAAACATGTGTAAGTATCGCTAACAAGTTAAGATAACGCTTGGCACTGACAATTATTATTATTATTATCGATCGATTACTGAGTGTCGGACTTACAGCTTTCATTGGTCAGGTCTCGAGAATTATCATTTTTTTTAATAAAAATTAATCCAATAAACTTCCTGTTGTTCATTTCGAGATACGAAATGTTATTTCGGCAAAAATATTATGTTACGTTTGTTCCCTTGAAAGTTCAGTTCGTATCATTACACTTCGTAAAAAGTCACCGCACCTGAAAAATCTCCGTACATAATATACGTAAAAATAGTAAGCGATTTCACACAGTTATCTCCCATTGACATTGATCGTTGAACAAAAATGCGATTTGGACTTGCTTCAAGTTCACTGCAATAAACTTTCTTATAGAAATATATACATTTACTGTTGCTGATGAAGGAAGAAACCACAAAGTTCAGACAGCATTTACATTGTCATACTTAAAAAACTTTTTGTGAAAATAAGAGGGTTTTTTTTTTTGGCACACATTCTGGTTCCCGCGAATACGGTAATGCTTGCTTACTTATCTTTGTCTCCACAACTGAATGAATCACGATAACAAATTTCTATGTGCTTTGTTCTGTTAACTTGGGCGATGAATACCAGTGCTGCTTTGTTTAACTAACCGATTTAGAAATAACACCTAAATACCATTGCTGCTCGTCATTCATCATTGATTAAGACAGACTGCACACACTATAAAGGATTCGGTCGTGGTTAGCTGGGTTGTATCAATTACGGTGCGGTTCTTTAAAGTAAAAACTAATTTGTGCGGTTCTTTAAAGTAAAAACTAATGGTATGAACTAAAACAGGAACTTCAAATGACTATGACTGGTAGAGGTGGACGTTGGAGTTAAGCATTATGTGTTTTCAAATACGAATTCAATGTTACATTTCTGAAAACCAATTTTTTTGCCATCGGCTGCTATTTAAGCTATTTATAGATATAACAGAACTCTGCACTGAATTGCTAAACAGATGTACATTAGTTAAGACTTTGTCAACAGGTAATAGCATCAATATACACCAGGCTAGTAAAAAATGTCATCCTAACATATTCCTATACTTTACTGTATAACAGGGACGTACCCGGGGGATGGGAAGCAATGAGAGCGATCGCTCCCTCCCCCTCCCCTTTGAGTACACCGAACAATAAAATTAAAGTAAAAGTAGGAAATATCATTAAAGCCCTGTTTTCAGGTGAAAGGAAGCTAAGCGACACTTCTCAATCTTCCCCCTGTAAGTTACACTGCTACGTATGGAGGCTCAATAGGGACATAGGAAGGGGAAACGGTGTCCTCAAATCTAAAATTGTTGACTTTTATCTACACATTTTGACTTTTAATATCAATTATTTTGTACTTTTTGAGTAATAATTTTCATAATTACAAAATTTTGAGATTTGTGGACACCCTTTTTCTTTCTTGGGTCCCTATTTAATCACCGTAGCTACGCAATACAATAATCTCATTATTGTTTATTTCCTGCAAAGTGGGAGGCATTTTGGGCAAAAATTTGCGTTGTACATCATGGCGCCCCGAAGTCTAATCGTGTTCCATTTGTGAGAATCCCCTGCCCCCTTTCAAATGTCTGGCTACGTCCCTGCTGTAAAACGTTACTGCTTATCGGTCTATGGACGTAATATGTGATTCGTGTTAGTCATGAATCTACTCTGACACCCGATACTCTTAGCTAGTACAGTAACTACTGTTTATGTTCCACAACCGTACATCAGTAACTACTGCGCTGTGTTCGTGTTCGCAACAAGGTAACATGTGTTACAGGATGCTCAGTAATTACTGCAAAGCTGTAACACGTTGAACTACGAGTCCGAGGAGATAAACGTGCCGTGTAAAAGTTAAACAAAAACTATGATAACTTAGTACTGCCATTATACGTTGATGTTTTATTTGCTAAACACAACAACCATACCATTGACGCTATACAAACAGTAGTTCGTCATGCTAAGTTTTGCATGGTTGCAACGTTCCTACATTCTGCCAGTCTTCGTGCCATTACACGTTGTATAGTATCTTAGGTTTGATTAGATTTGGGGGATGTCAGTACTTGCCTGGCATTTATAAATTATGAATCATTCAAATAAAGAAACTATCGTAACCCTTCTTTCAGTTGAAAAAATTTTGATTCTTATTTATACATCTTTACTTAATAGTATAAATTGGAAGATTTTGTATCTGTTGCCTTGATTTTCTTGGGCTGTTCTCTTGTTCACACCGAAATATATTTTTAAATGTGCCCTCTCCGATATAGTAATATTTTCTCGGATCGTGCAGTTGCAAGAACAATGACCATCTAGGTGGTCGTAGTTTAAATAATTAAATTTGAAGTTTGTGTACATGATGTTCAGCATCAAAATGTCGTACTTGCAAGGACCAGTTTCATTTGTATCCAAACACTGCCCTGTTTTGATTAGATGTATGTGTGTATGTACGCCTAGAAACTATTCTCTGTCACTTTAGCGCTCTACTCAGAATTGACAGAAATGTTTTTGGGTAAGAATGTAACTTCAAATCGATTCCAACCTTATGGTTAATAATTGAAAAAAAATGAAAATTGTAGGTGTAGGAGGACGCAGGTGTGGTAGCGCAGTCTTGGATTCTTGCAAGTTTCATAGTTTGTTGTATGTGCGCTATATCTAATAGCCAATGTGTCGCAACAGTGTACTAAAACTTAATCTCTGTATGTATTGGTAAATAACTGGGCTATATAGCAGGGATACCTCGCATCAAACACCTCGTAAAAATAAGTAACAATGAGCATTTCATGGATATTCCCCCCCAAAATGAGGCTAGTTTTTGCTTTGGTTTGCTGGTTTTACTTCTCACATTTACGTTCCGCCGAAGTTCTACCTTGTTGGCAGGTTGGAAGGTTGTACTCATCGACCAATGTAACTATCCCCGCAAAAATCCCCGTATGAAACACACACATGCAACAGTGTGTTATGTGATACGCAGGAGCCGGCAAACAAACACAGGGAAATTAAATAACTTATTGGTGTGTGTTATTGAAATCCAGCTGTGCATGAAGTCCATATATTTTAATTATTTTACTACTTGTAAGAGAGAAGCAAATGGAGTATGTAAAAAAGTGCGTGGTCACTGGTGAACCAACAACTGCCTTTGGTATTTCTTTTTACTAAGGCTTGTGAGGCCTAACAAAGATCAACGTTACGTTTGACTAGTTCTTGCATAGTTTCAATCAGTTCTCACCATTAGCAAATGATCGAATAAAGGTGCATTGGTAATTTAAATATTAAATTCACATCACCCTTCATCACTATTGGAGGTCGCACGTGATGCAGTTAATAATATTTACATGTAATCATAGGAAACCGTTCCATGTTCGTAATTGTTAAGAGTATTCAACGAGAATATTAACGTGCCCTAAGCAACAAATGGTAGATTCCATATACAAAAGGTCACCTTTTATGATAGAAATTGTCACACGCCATTGCATAACAACAATAATTTGCATCTTATTTGTAGCGAATTATACACAACCATACTATTTTTCGTAGTGCTCAGAATTTAAAGTGTTGTAGGAATAGAAGGAAATTTATTTAACGGGAAGGCAGTCAGGGTGAGAGATAAGTCACTACTTGGAACTGCTTAGTAACTTCGTTCGGTCACATTTGTTATTTTCAAGATATATATACCTCAAAAAACTTCATTAGTTTTTATAAGTTTGGAAAAAAATGTTAAACTCACATGTGAGCCTATTTGTAAACAATCATTTGTGTTCGCTTTCGCCTTCCTTTGCCTAAATATCTAATTGTGTACACGTTGACAAACGATTTTATTTTCTTTGGGGTATTTAAGTATAACAGTATTTGAGACACTGTAGATGTAATTTACACAAAAACTGACCACGGAAATTCAGCAGAAAGTCTTCATGAGCCGATGCGAGTAGTTGAGATATTGTGGTTGTGAATATTCAATATTAAAGACACTATTGAAAACGGATTACATGACTTTTATGTTCCGTTTGAATTCGTCAACGTCAGTTAGATTGTTATAAACTTTGGTATTTCACAAAACTTACTCGTTATATCTTACAATACCGGGATCTTCTCACGTCCGTGGATCAACGACATTGAAGAGAAAAATCACATTTACCCAGTGTCTATTAACTCTCATCAAAGGATATTCTGAAAGCTTACATAAGTGAAGGTAAGTTTCTGTATTTTTCGTAATCTCCATTATTCTAAAGGCCAGTTCTGTGCATATCAAGATCATCATAAAAGTCCTCACGTAACTTAGTATGAGGTAAACAAACGATGAAAAATGTTCAAAGAAATAACAATTTGTCAACTAGACAAGGCTAATATCAATTCATTATAAAGCTCCCTCAAAACATTGCACTCTGAAACTAAAGAGAAGTCACTTTAAATACCAATGAACACATCAACATTAACATTCAGGTTTAAAAACAGGTGTTTGCACACAATTAAAGTGCAATTGCGATTGGTTAATAGCCGCTGTGTACAAACGTAGTAAATAAGGTGTTCATGTTGGGAAGGTTTAGTGTAGTTAAAAAACATCACTTAATGAGTAAACCTCCATCAGTGAGTTAGCTGATTTATTATTGAGCTGTGGAGGTAACGACTTTGTCAATCCAAACTTCCCTGTCGATTCCTTTAAAGCAACAGAAGTGTTGGAAGCTTAAACATGGTTTATAGATTTGTCGACTTGATCACAATGTAGGAAGCAACTTATTTGACGCTGGACAGCATTTGATAAAACTATGTTTACAACTAGTCTACAGTTGCAGCTTATCAGACTAACTTCCACAGTGCTTCTGAGGGCTCGTCTGAGAACAAAATTATAACACGTGGAAAGCCCCTACTGAATCATTCCAAAAACTTCGTATCTTTTATAACACAAAACACTTGCTTATTATAGCTATGCTTAGTTGTTAGCAAAATTGTCGCAAAACGTTGAAGTGTGAATTTGCGTCGGGAACCTTCGCAAAACGTCGCGAACTATACTTGTTATGTTAACCTCGACCGGCAGGTCAGAGTGTGGCGAACATTCCTATTAAGGTCATAAAGTTTTGCCCACACATATGCTAAAATCAGTATTATATAAGATTATGCCATTATGTTTTATTTTTTACAAGGAACGGAAATAAGAGACATATAGGCATCAAACATTCATTTCTGTGTGTCTTTCATTTGATAACTCCAAGAACAGATGCAACCCTGATTGTCCAGTCTTTTCACCAAATTGACCTTGCATGAAATATGACAAGAAATTGGAATTGCTCACTTTTTTGACACATTGTCGCAAGACGAACGTTCCACCTTATGCACTGTAACACGATAAGAGCTTGTGAATGTCTGTTCACTTGTATTATCTATGACATATTGCCTATTTCTTCTCAAATATGGCAACAATACACAGCGAAATCATCTGCGATGACACAATCACTTTGAAATGCCATTATTATATGATGCTAGTCACCAGGTATGCCAAGTATGGTTAAGGCTTTTAGATAACAACTTCATGTCAAGTAGGAACTAACAGTCAACAACTTTAAGTAACAGTTGGAATATTTTCCCTTGGAAGGTCAGCTCACATAGAAAACCATGGGAAAACCACTTATCATTGATCCGGTGGGGAATCAGACTCTGTCAGCTACATATAGTACTGGTCATAGGAGTATTGACGGTTCAAGGATTTGAACCACTCATCCACCACAAGTAAGAGGATATAAATGATATCTTCGAATATTTCAGTCATGGTATATTTCAGCCGATTCCCACAGAGATTACAGTAACTACCGTAAATCACAAAGTTTTGTACCACAATAAATACTGGATTGTCCTGACAAATCTGATAAATCGGTAGCATGTGCTATTAGGTTTACAGTAAGAACTGCGGATATTTATAATATCCCGAACAACTGGATTTGTTGGAATTACACTTATCCTCAGTTCTTACTGTAATCCTAATAGCACATGCTACCGATTTACAGCACGATCCAGTTTTAACTGTGGTACAAAACTTTAAGATTTACAGTAGTAACTGTGTTCTCTATGTGTATCGGGTGTATATTTGTATTACCCTGCACGCTGACCAGAGTAAAATATAGACTAGTGTGTGATAGAAGCCACCTCTGATCACATTTGATATCACATGTATAACTGTACATAATCGAGCAAGCTTCCAGAATATCATTATTGGAACAATAACAAATACTCTCAGCTGTAGTTTTAGTAGATAGATGATTTAAGCCAGATGCAGTCAATGGGGTGGATTTAATGAGATTGTCTCATAAAACAATTAAGCTATGGTAATCCTGTTTCATCCTGAATGTGTCTTAAGCAAAGTTCTAAGAAAGCTAAAATATGCATAGTGAGCTTACTATGAATGTAGTATTGTACAGTATATCGTGCCGATTTATTTCTAATTAGTGCAAGTTGCCATACAAACAAACTTGTGTGACCGGACTAGACCTAGGACAAAGAGTACAGAGAGAATAATGTATAGTAATGTCACCTTTCATCTTCACAAAAGTGAATATAGGCTATACAGGCTATACTATTAATTATGTAATTTCAATTTTTTTGCTAAAACTTCTTGCTGACTAGTACACAGTGCACACAGAGGTTTGGGGGAGGTTCCATTGTGCCAAAAGTTACCCAAAATTACAAATCAAATAAGAAACGAATTAAAATATGAAAAAATGGAGAAATGATTTTCTAGTACTACCAGCTACAGTAAAAACCGTGCATTGAATTTTTCCATTGCATTAAAACTTCAGTTTGACACTTGGAATATATTCATGGTTTGCTCAGCTTTTTAGAATACTTGTCTTCGTATAATAATTGTCACACTCCAGCTGCAAGGCGAGCACAGATATAATTTAATTCATTGGCATAGCTATGTGGGATGAGGGAGTGGGGAGGCCTTCTGCTCTGAAACACCAGCCACATCCCCCCCCCCCTAAGCCAAGAAGAAATACAGATAATATAACATTTCAGAAGTTTTATCCAAAATCTTTTTGCGTGTTGACCTATTTCCAAGCACCTACATCATCAACTTATACACAGCAACAATGGCATATTGGTTGTTGCATTACTGTGAGGTACCTTTTAATAATTAATATTAAATTACGATACATGATAACATGATCAAGTCGACTTGCAGTGAATATCAGTCTTTACCATTCACTCAGCATATGTCTAAGGTGGCTATATGACTCCATTCGAACATGAACCCCTCCTCAGCAGTCCGGTATCCAGGCTTCATCCAGGGGACATGCTCCTCCACTTTCAGAGTAGTGTTCTCCCACCTCACTCCCATAATTTTTCCCACCATCATGCGAACAAAAGCTTTACAAGTCATAGCACATAAGTATTGTGCCCCTCATTTAATTATTGGTGCCTTCGATAAATTGTCGGTGCTCCTCCAACTCTGAGTACCATAGGATCCATAGGAGGCCAAAATGAATATCACACGGTATAATCAAATCAATTGGCCGTTTGAGCCCATATTGTACTTACATGGGAATTAGTGTGATCTCCCCTTGGTTTATACACATATGATTTTCCCACTTCATAACTCATGTCAAACCCCACGTGGCCCAAAATATGGTACTCCATGGTAAGCTCACACCCAAGTTAACCCCACGTTTCTCCACGTAGAATTCGCATGGGCCCACAAGGTTGTGATGACTGGGACATAAATGGTATATTTAAAACAAAACAAAAAGAAAATGAGAAGTGAAGTCCTTTCACGTGTGACCCGGTGTGACTCGGAGGTGGTGGCCGGGCAGTGAATTCCAGTCGGTATCCCTCCTGGATCCATCAGTCAATTGTGACCCTGTTCCATTTCGCCGGCAAACGCCCGGAGTCCCCCACCTAGGGGGCCGGCAGAAGGAGGTCCGGGCTCGGCGAGTAGTCATTTACGAAAGGGATGACCCATCCCCTGGCCTCCGCCGGTAATAGAAGGGGTCGGGTTCTTCGCATTGCGCCCCTACGGCGGCTTGGAAAGGCTGAACGTGAGTCTCGTTCGCTCGTAGATGGTTTTGCGCCTCTCCTGCGAGGTGGCAAGGGAGGAGGAGGTTGGTTGGTTTTACAGAAGTTATACATCTCCTCACTACGTCCTGCTTAACGTCCGACTGGAACGAGTCTCCGAATAGGTCCGATACGGAAAGGGGCGCCCATAAGATCGCCGGAGACGATGTCCGACAATCCCAATAGCGGGAGGGCGTTTCACCAACGCAGAGTTAACCGATCGAAGCGCCACTGGTTACTCGTCTACGTGTAGGGAATAAGGGAGGGAGGGGAGGATACATCGTGGCTCCTCCCCTGGAGCCCAAATTCTGAGCCAGCAGTACCTGGCGGGCTGAACTACGACGGGAAAATCTGTCACACAAAAAATGTACGTTACATTTAGTTTACGAACCAAACGTCCCTAACCGTCTTACGAGAGGACGTCACCAGACGTCTGGGCTAGGAGAGATAAGGCGGCCATCGTCCGGGGGACAAAAAAAAAACACTTCAAACTGTCCCCTCACGGGGGGAATCCGGGAGAAAGCTAGAGGAGCTTCTTTATTTTGTAAGAACGAACGCTACCCGTGTCCGAAAACGATTCCGAAAGACGGACCTCCGTTTCCGGTTCACGGATCTGAGAAGGAGCAGCTGGAGCTGTAGTAAGGTCCCGATGGGGCTAGGTCGAATCACGCGGCGAGCTAGACACTACCTGTAAACTAGCATAGTCCACTTGAGGGCCATGACAAAGGACATCGATCGACACCTTCAAGGCCGTTAGGAGAGACACCACCGATGGGTCCTCCGGCCGTACCGAAGAGTGGTGATGGGAGTTGTTTCTCCGTCTCCGACGGAACACCCGTTCGCTAGACGAGGACTCAGAAGAGGAGGACGTGCGTCTCCGTTTTCTTGTTTCCTCTGTCTCCTAGCTGGGGACCGGCCGCTACTTTCGGCAAGGTTCTGGAAAGGATCCGGGCCTCTGGTATCAAGCGGTTGAGTTTGAGAGGTTGATAGTGGATCCCCATCAGGCTTTCTTACAAGCCGGTCCGTTATAGGTGGGAGCCCCGAGCCCTTTGTGAAGAAGGAAGAGCCTGGGCCGACACAATGGAACTCCGTTAATCAAGCCCGCTTGTGCTACCATCGACACGGCAGAACTCCGCGACAGGTCGGCCAGCGTGGCCGGCGTTGTCGGAGTCTATCTAATAGACGCTCCCGTCGCTAGCACCAGCAAGGATGCTACCGGTAGAGGCGGTGAGGAGGTGGAGAACGATCGGATTCAGACATTCCAGCGGGCAAGATTACTATAAGATCACCTTGCGTATGGACACCACGTGCTTTGATCTGAAAGAACAAAAGCCTAAGCGTTATTTGGCAACGGTAGTGACAAACTACTTTAATAACGGGAGGAAAAGCCTCCGCTGAGGCGGAGGAGCAGGGGGACCAGACCACCTGGTCGTACCCCCGGAGAACTCCCTAAGGTACCAGAGTGGATGTAGCAGCCCAGAACAAAGTAGAGTTAAGTCAACAACCACACCTCTAGAAGCTTCTGTTCGGGGGTTATGGGCCAAAAACCACCGTAAAAACTTCCGACGGACACAATTCAAGCCCCCTATTTCTCACACTGAGGACAGATGCTAAGAGACTCCACTGGGGTCCAGCTAGGGTCAACAGTAACTTCTTAACCAAAACGGAACCCGAAGGGTCCAAGGATGAGGAAGAGACGGGCCAAAAAGTTAGAGTCACCACCAATAACTGTGCCAGCGGGTTGAACAGACGCAGGCCCGAAGGCTAAATTAAACAAAACTCATCGATACCTTCTCCATACGAAAAAATTAGGAAGAAGAAAACCCAAAGGCTTTCGTATCAAATAAGGACTACGTGACCAAAACCACTTGGGCAGAGCTCTAGAGCGCGCAAACTAGGGTCACGTGACCCGCAGCCTTAGCGCCGGGACACAGTACTACGGTACTAAACAGCCTGCACAACCAAGTGCATTAAACTCGAGCCTACACACAGCACGTACAACGGAGCAAAGACCACGGGGTAAAGAAGAGCTCACCTATTTCCGGGCAGTGGCGAACAACAGAACACCTCGCAACCGAGGCAAGACCGACGAACTCCCACACAAAATAATATGGAGGGAACTCGCCGAAGCACGCTACGCTCCGGCCGAACACGAGAGGAAGAAAAACCCCATTCCCCGACGTACACGGGATGGAAAGAGGGGTCCCAAAGGGACTAAAAAAGGAGCAAATTCACCGAATCGGGAAAACCATGCTTCAAAGTAAGCTGAGAGAGTGCTAAAATCACGCAAAAACTTATGATGTTGACTTGCCCTTAACAGTGTAACAGGGAAAGAATGACCAGGCCAAGGCACCGTATCTGGCCAGACGGAGCTGGCTAGACCGGCTGCCCTTGGTAGGCTACGGTACAGTTGGTGGTAGTTTTTTGTCAGTTGAGAAGCGTTGGCGCGGGAAAATACATAAGTAATTTGTCCAGAAGGTAAGGAGTTGCCGATGTTAGTTTGGTATATGCAGTGCATACTAAGTTTACAGTTATGAAAGCGTTGTGTTTTATTTTAAGTTCAACTTTTTAAATTATATCTAATATCTAATGTTTGTTTTCTTCCGGTTTTTCGCTTTCGTTTACAACCAATGCAACTCTTTAAACTATAAGAAAATCATCCGAGATACTAACCTCATTTACATACTTATGTCTCACTCGCTCATTCTATACTGCTGTAAAGGGCTCGCTATACATCTTAATTTCTCGCTTTTCAACCTCCATTTCATCTATTATGTTCACCAGACACTGCATATTTACTTTTGCTTTGTTACACCCAAGTTGTCAGGGTTTTGTTATATAATTTGGAAAGTATTTTAAATTATTTTAGTTTAGGAAAAATATTAGTCATGGCTAAAAATCATTGTTAAATATGATCTTGAATTATATATTAACTAGATATTAATTGAAATTCTTTAACTTTGGTTATTGCATTCTTTATTTTCATTGTTTCCCTTTTGTGAATCCGTTAGTGAACTTTAACATTGCACATGAACAGTGCACTGTCATATCATATTCCTTAAATTACCATATAAGCGGCATATGAAATAATCCATAATATATTGTGCTGCCGTTGGTCATTATATACGTCGCCCTCTATTTATGTAGACTACAGGTCACGTGACGTCTGCTCACCAGCTTAGCTGAATCAGATCTCGAGACTTGTGAATCAGTCTTAGCTCCCGTTCTGAATCGTTTGTTTCGGCATTAGCCCTGGCTCCGACCATTGTCGTCTTTGTATGTTGTATTCGTCTTAAGACACTTAAGTTTGTATAGTTTTAGAAATCTACTTCGGTATTGAGACCTCGTTTGGAACCATTTTCGTTTAAGTACGTTTTTTTCTATCTTTCATTGAGGGCTTCGTGCCGATGTTTGTCTGTACGGTGGCAGACTGTAGTAATCGATTACAAATCTACTCAGCGCTCGTTCTTCACTCGTTTAACTATGCGTTTTATTCTCTGCATGTGATAGCGAGATTTAAGGCACGCCTTTCCTATCACACAACCATGTATTTTGGCGCCCCCAGAATCTTAGACTGTATATTAGCGTTACATTAGCAGGTGAGCCTCGAGTTAGATAAACATTTACCGAAAGGCAAAACACTACTGTATCATTGCGAAACAGAAAGCCTGACTATAACACGGAAATCTGTCATTGCACTTTTCAGCTTTAATTGCAGTGTTTTGGGTGACCAGATTTTAGAGAAAACTAAATCAAGAGTTTATAAATAGCATTAAAAATGAAATCCCTTTGAGAATATTAAACAGTGAGCGAAAGTGAATATATACTGTGTATTTCGCTATCGTCCTATAATTTTCAGAAAGGCAGAATAAGTTAAACACAATAACCAATATACTTCCTTATTCTAACTCAAAAGTGTAAGTGTTGGCATGGAGAAAACAGGATCATATCCTGGTTTTAATTGTTACATCGTTTCTGTTTCTTGTAAAGTGTGGGAAATAAATTTGTTTTCAGGTGTACAGCATATATATGTGTTGTAGATGGCTTTATGTAAGGAAATATGAATGTGACTTTCTGACTATTCCCTTAGAGACTACATATGTTTGTCGATAGAACGTAACCATGAAATACGCTAGCTACTGACACTAAGGGCTTAAAAATGTATACTACGAATACATGTAAGTAACTGACATATGTGTACTATTTGAGATAAATGTTTTGGTGAAAACGCAAAGCAAGCTGAAGAGAGTGTCATCACCATGTGAATAGGTCTTGTAAACACACAGTGTTAGGCCCACTGATTCCAGGAATACTGCGAGTAAGAGTTGAGTATAATAAACAAGGAACATCGTTGACGAAGACCTAACTAACAAGAGATTAGTAATCAGTCGTAGCATTGATTTTATATATTTATATACACACTGCATGTATAAAGCTATGCTGTAAATAAAGAACTAAACAATGGGAAACTGATTACGATCATCTGAAGTCATTTCCTCGTTCAGTTATTACTATATCAAACTAACACACGACATATGTGCATTAACATGATCAATAAATACTGATTAACCAACATTAAAGACTATACTTCAGAATTGAAACATTATCTCCTGCATGTTGTCGTTATAAACGCTATATTTGTGTTCCGTCGATAGACAAAAAAAAACCGCATTATTTTGTATTTTATAACGGTGCTTAAGAGAAAAACCAAAACTATTCTATACTATACATTTAAGAGCTGTTAGTATATTTGACCAGGTTTTCTCAAATGAACTTCTATTGTAATCATACTTGGTATTTTACACATAAAGATCGTATCTCAGAAGAAAAGGGGTTTAATCGACTGCATGAATTTAGTTTTAATGAAACAAAATACTTCCAACCATCAACAACTTTTATTACTGCAGACTTATACAATTTATTTTGTTAAAATACCACCCAATTAGAAGAGTTCAATAAGAAAGATGAATGAGTGTAGTCACAGTTGTCTTCGAGACTGAAGGTAATGGATGTTGTCAACTTTTAAAATGAGGTTATTCAACAAGTTAATGAACGCAAGTGTTCCGAGTCAGTCAGTACAGTCTAAGTAGCCGACACTAGCCTACAATGCCATTACGGGTTCAAATGTGTACGGTCGCTAGCCCATGTTAGGCTATTATGAAAGAACAAAAATTGTCAAATAATGATATTTGTTATCCTTTTAGTGAGCATTCAATGCGATTTGAAGATAGTTAAATGATTCATTCTAATGTCAACAATTGCCACTTGTCAGTGTTTAACGTTTGCCACAAGTAGCTACGATGTATATCGTATGTATTTAACAACGGTATACTACGTGACATTGGGTTTGATAGTGTAGTAGTACACGTACTATTTATGTACACCCTCGATCAGGACAATCGCCGCAACGTTGACAATACACTACACCTATAATGCTAATGTTGACATATCGAAATGGGGTTCTGGTCGCCAGACAGTAAAGAAACAAACAACGTGAGCGAGTAGGTAACGTGGTTAATATGACAATGTATTGCAATGAGACTTCGAATAGTCCTCACGTTAACGTATCTGTTCATTTTAGCAAATACAGTGTTTGGGCAAATAAATGAAATTAACTTTCACAACAGTGGCGTGCACAGGGTTGGTTGGTTGGCGTCTATCTTGTGCTCTATGTCCGGTAGACAGAGCGAAATATATGTTGAGACAAGTGGAACACTAGTAGTTGTTACTCAGAGTTTCACGCGTTGAGCGATCATCAGAAAACTCTGATTTGTGTTGTCTGATTTGAGTTGTCTGATGATCGCTCAACG
>JAIPMN010047427.1:0-16934 GCA_020650975.1 Apostichopus californicus | reverse complement strand
CGTCTCATCCACAACTGATCATGAGACAAACTTCAATGGAAACGACAACCTCCTCCCCCCCCCCCCAAACTTTAACTTCAATTCCTGCTAGACCATGCTGCAGATGCCTACAACATGAGTGCGAGTTGAAAACCTCGTCAACAATGAAAATAAAAGAATAACAGGTGAGTTTAGATGGGACATAGTGTATCAATAAGTAAAGTGCATTAGTTTGAATTAACCAAAATGTCAGATGAGTCTAGCATAATGAAAAGTTTTGTAGGCATCTTAATAGTTGGCAAGTGATCTGTAGATAGAAACCCATTTCCTCAGTTGTGTAACAATCAGGATTGATGAGAGTGGGATATGGAAGGGGAGGGGTTGAAAGCCCAAGGAAATTACTGGGTCTGGGAAAGTGTGGGATAAGGATGCTTGTTTTGTTCATTATATTCCTTTTAGAGTAGTCACACATTGTTGCTGGACTGTTCGTTTAACTGAAGTATGTAATGTACGTAGAAGGGAATTGGTTAGCACCTTTAACTACTGAAAAGTTTCAATCAGTGTTTCTTTCACAAGCTTATTGCAATTCAATACATTAACTTCACAAACAGAAATGAGACAAATGTGAATAGACATACAGTAGCTTTGTTACCTACAGTAGGTGTATTATTAAAGTACTTTAATTGAATAAAATAACTCAGTACAGCTCATGAAAATGTCCACCGTGTCTACCTTGAAAGACATATTTATAAGGTCTTGAAACAATTACTGAAGAACTGATAGTTTTAAAATATAAAATGTTTAAAAAAGGTTATACATCAGTAATTTGATTTTTTTCTTAACATTTTAAGACTTCCATTTAAGGCAAATATATATTTAAAAAAAAATGTTTTACAGAAAAATAAATAAATAAAACCATGAGTTTGATGTCAGATGAAAAGACTTACACATAAACTAGACACAAGGTGAAATCAAATACTGTATGGTAATGAATATACATTAGATGTGGTCTTTATGAATATTCTGTTTATATGGTATCACTTATGCAGCCACATAATTATAATTTTTTTCAAGGTACCTATGGGTAGTGTAGGAGAGGTGGGGATAGGGGAAGAAGTCAATGTAATTAATCAAGCTAAGACACCCTTCTAATTTTCACCAAATGAAAGTTCCTATGTAATTGTCTTTAAAATTAGTTCTGAATCGGCTAGACACTGTTTCACGTCAACTCAGAAAAATATATTTAAAAAATTTGATATCTTATTCAAAACTTGTACTGAAACTTGACTAGTCAAGCAAATGAACTGCATCACTATATACGGTCTTTGATTATCGGATGACATTGCACAAGTTAAATCAATGCAGAATGCTGCTTTAAACCAATCTAGGAAGAAAGAAAAAATAATTCAACCAGCAGGGAAAGGTGGGAAAATGGGAATGTGGTGGTGAAGCCACTTTTGGTAATGTGACCGCCTGACACAAATTGTTTACACATCAGAAAGTGAAAATGAGTTGTGCTACGGATCATGGATTTAAATTTCAAACCAATTATGAGTTGTGGTTCTGATGCAATTAACTGTAAATATAACTTATACTTTGCTTATGCACAGGTCTGTTAAATTTGAATAAACTTATAATTCTGTGTGTGTAAACACAGAAGAACTTTTGCTCACTACATTTGCCAACCCACTCTGAAGTTATACAAATTCATATTTAAGCACATAATTGAAGGAAACTTTACGTTAGCAAGGAACAAGATCTAATCTGTTACATTTCCATGCCTAGCAAACCTTGCTTTTAGTTACACACAGTCAGTTTCATCTTGGCCCTCAGTCCTCTTTTCAAAAGAAATCTTGCTTTTTTTTTACAGAGATGAATAACTTACTTATGAGATTATGGTAAAATACTGATGCTAAGCAATGTATGTATGTTGACATGTATTCAGCAAGGGAAAATGTTTCACAACATTTCAAATTTACATACCAATAAAATAAAAATATCAAAAATAAAAATACTTAACATTTGCAAGGTTTTCTTCAAATTTTAAGATGAAATGAAAAAATTTTCCTGATCTTCATTTGCAATAGAATTTGCTCAAAAACAATTTCAGAGTTTACGATACCATCAAAAACAGAGAAAGAATTAAAACATCTTAGAATAACAGCCTCAGTTGAAAAAGCTGCATGGAGTAAGATGGGTTTGCAGATGGAATTATGTCCACCTGGGAGACTCGTTGAATAATTCTTGGTACGAATGAATGAATGAATATAACTTCAGGTTTGCATACTATTTTTCACATAGAATTTAACATGCCCACTTGGATTATATATATACTAATCCTATTTGGAGTATATGCTTTCTCAAATGGAAGTATACTACATCCAATGCGAGTATCCTATTACCAATGGAAGTAAACAATTTCCACTTGGACTATACTATTCCCTATTGGAGTATGCTTTCTCAAATGGAAGTATACTACATCCAATGGGAGTATCCTATTACCAATGGAAGTAAACAATTTCCACTTGGACTATACTATTCCCTATTGGAGTATTCTTTCTCAAATGGAAGTATACTACATCCAATGCGAGTATCCTATTACCAATGGAAGTAAACAATTTCCACTTGGACTATACTATTCCCTATTGGAGTATGCTTTCTCAAATGGAAGTATACTACATCCAATGCGAGTATCCTATTATCAATGGAAGTAAACAATTTCCACTTGGACTATACTATTCCCTATTGGAGTATGCTTTCTCAATGGAAGTATACTACATCCAATGCGAGTATCCTATTATCAATGGAAGTAAACAATTTCCACTTGGACTATACTATTCCCTATTGGAGTATGCTTTCTCAAATGGAAGTATACTACATCCAATGGGAGTATCCTATTATCAATGGAAGTAAACAATTTCCACTTGGACTATACTATTCCCTATTGGAGTATGCTTTCTCAAATGGAAGTATACTACATCCAATGGGAGTATCCTATTACCAATGGAAGTAAACAATTTCCATTTGGACTATACTATCCCCACAGCCAATTTACAATTCCCACTAGTGGTATACCATTTGCTAGTAAACTATGTGCAGTGGTAGTAAACTATGTGCAGTGGGAGTATACAATTACCAACAGAGGTATACACTTTCCAGTGGCATTATATCGTTCATTCTAATTACCAAGTAGGAGTACACTTTTCTACACTGGGAGTAAATGATTCCCACTGTGAGGGTACAATTTCCACTTCAAACTGTACACTATACCCACATGCAATTTAAACTTTTCCCATCGTTTGCGATGTTAGTGCACGATTCCTGCACTAGAAATACATTCCCAATTTATGGTAATTTGAACAAACTACAGTACACCCACTTTAAGCACTCACCAAATAAATGTTGATAAGACTTGTATTATCAAATTACGTTTGATTTATCCCACTAAACCAAACTTTTGATAATTCAAAACTGTCTGTAATAAGATGGCAACTAAGCCAGTCATTTATATCTCCAATCAATATAATATTTCAAGTTTGGACCAAGAAACATTGGTCTAAACACAACAAGACAGTCCCTTAAAATGAAAAATATGTTATGTACAGAAAAGTTACATTTTAAGTATACTCAATGCTCAAAGTGGCAAAAGATAAAAAAGAAGAAAAAAGAGTGTTTTAACTTAAAAGTACTTACTCTAAAATTTGAATAAAAATGTTGAATGAACTCAACTCCATATAACCTTAACTTATTTTTTACTGGAAAAGTTACAAAGAGCTGCAAAGTGACCTAAACGTAAAATAGGAGTTGTTCCTTTCTTTTAAATATATGAAGTTACATCCAGATGCCCCTTTTATCAATAATAATAATAATAGCAATAATATTTGACAAAATTAATTCATCTTGCTGATAAACACAATACAATAGCCTGAATATATTCAATTTTGTATAATATATTTCAATTGAACAAGCACACCCACATACAAACTAAAAGATCTGAACAGTTCAATTATGGTTTCAATGTGTTACTGTTTTCCAAAGTAAACAGTATATAAGTTGTGAATCAACAATGGGCAGTCTCATTCATTTTGTTAAGCTGCCTTAGAATGTGGTAATTTGTTTATGAAAGATCCAACAGTTTTCAAGTTGAAGGAACTTTCTGGTGACTGAAGATCTTTGTATAATGTTTATAACATTAAGGCATAAAATGGAATTCAAAAGTTAAACACTTTAATCATAGAGCACACATACAGAATACAACTGATAGCTTCCGCAAATTAGTAACGATCATCTTGCTTCCTTTGCATACCGAACTTTACGATGGACGGAGTTGTTTGCTTACATTATGCAAGGTAGTTAAAGATGGAATGAATAAAAAGAAGGCCATTACATGTCGTGAAAGAACACTGGATTTTTCATTTTTGAAATGAAAATGGTTGTTTCAATCACCAATGAATATCTCCATTATGTTCATATGAAGAACACACACACACGCACACATCTGTTCTCTTAATCATGTGAACCAATTTAACAACTTCCTTCAATGTTTTGCTATTTTCTCTAACATGAACTACTAACTACACATTCATCTTGTATGTTAAAATTTCAAAACGTTTACTTCCCCTGTGGCAAATGTTTCTACTTGACCAGTTAGCCATAGCCAAAGCTCATCCACAAAAAAATTAACTTCACTGACAAAAGTGAATATTTTTCACAAGTTTGGAGATGCAGAGAATATCTTTCATCCTCTCTTCCTCTGTGACTACACTACCATAATTTTCTGCCCTATGTCTGATCTTCCACTCAGTGCCAGATTAACCTAGTAGCAAAAGTACAGTATCATATGATACCTGGCCCTGTGCTAACTGCACTTGCAAGCTATTAATTCCCATACAGTGACTCTACACTTGCTCTATTACTATAGTACTATACTGCCTTCAACTTTGATAAATGACTGGGTGTTTAAGGTTAGGGTGTAATGAAGTCTATAATATCAGTTCTCTCTTTCCTAAACCATAGTTAGTATTTTTCTTGTACCTTCTAACAAGCTGCCACAGCAGTGCGAAGACTGCTTCAATCCATAAAATGAAGGTGTATGCAATATTTTATTTATTTCTCTATTGTTTTTTAGTTTTTGTTTTAAGCCAATGATCAGGTC
This sequence comes from Apostichopus californicus, assembly GCA_020650975.1. NCBI lineage: Eukaryota > Metazoa > Echinodermata > Holothuroidea > Aspidochirotida > Stichopodidae > Apostichopus > Apostichopus californicus. Next base: position 11,800 of record JAIPMN010047427.1, on the reverse strand, counting down.
CATCCAAAAGACAACTTGATAGGACATTGGCTGACGAGTTGCTTGGAAGTCACTTACTCTCATATATATCGAGAGTTAAGAGATACTTTAATAGCCAATCTCATAGCATGTTAGGTATAGGACAAGTTTCCCGAAAGGTCCACAAAGAAAGTTGCTTGCTCGTGTGAAATTGGAATCATAAACCAACTCACCTTACTACTCAGAGTTGCATCGAGAAGAAACTTACAATGTTACAGTTATGTTACATGAGTTACTAGTATTAACCCCATGGAGAAGAACCAGCCAATAAAGTTCAACAAACTTCAAAACTGTAAAGCGGAATGTACATTCTGATACCGACTTACCGGTAAATTGAAACTTGGTTTGAGTACACGTATATAAAACTTCCACAAAATATAAAAATATGCTTCTCAAGTATGTTTCAGCATATGAGAATGTACCAAAAAGATGAATGGTTTACTTTTCAAATGGCACACATCTATTGTGTAAAAAATGCTCAAGGTAATTCTCAGTATCTAACACAACAAGTTGTACAACTAAATGATATGTGTCAAACAACTGAACTGAATGATGAACACAAAGTATTAAATTTACCAGGAACAACTAACAACTGTGATGGAGCACTGAAGACAAATGTTATGTTTTCCAAAACTAACATCACAGTATCAAAAGTGCCTAGTAAATAGAGTTAAGACCCCGACTGTGCTACAATGTCAGTGTACTGATTAACCTACCAATGAGAAATCTTATATTCAACTGCTTTAAAATAAATGACCGGATAGCTTACAATTCTTACATTCAAGAGTTTATCTCAACATGACAGCCAACTCTTACAGTAGTATGGCAATCTATACAAACAATTGTGGCACAATTGTGGCACAATTGTGGCAACTTGCAAGCTGCAGTGGCAGCTCTCAACTATCAGGGTTCCCTCTCTTATGATCTATAAAGCCTCTTCAAAGAGTTGTGTACATAATATTGCATTTCTTCGATAATTTAATTTACAAGTATAAAAACTTTTCTTCCTTCTTTGGCTTCTTACTAGATCCAAAAAAAAAAAGGCACACATTTTGAAACTTGGATTACAAAAGAAAAGTAAAGTTAAGTAAAGCTGGTTTAATTTACTCAAAACAAAGGTTGGCAAACCTTTTCTGCAAAGAGCTCTGACACAACTGTTATCACGATTGCTAGGAAGAAAATAACGTACGATGGTCCGATACCAACAGACTTGGGCAACCTGTATGGTTTACCGCCGATCTCATCTATGTAGAATCCGATGGGAAAGATGATAGCAGCCAGGCAAAGGCAGATCACTGGATGAGTAAAAGAAAAGAAATTCTCATCAAAGACTGTCAAATCTGTAAGCTAAAAATTTAGATCATTCAATACTCTGTTCAAATATACAAGTTTTGCAAGATTATTCATTTCCTCACAACCTTCATCAAAATTTTCCAAACGTAAGCACTTTATCACAGCTTCGCATTGTAAATGTGTTGGTAGGATGCAGGTTGTATCGTGCAGACACTTGAAAAGCAACATTTTGAAATACTGTAGTACGCTTTGACCACAGTAAATTAGATTTATACTTATGAAAATGAACAACAATCTTTCCATCGATGTCTATGGTTAAGTATGGTGGCTTGATAGGGACATAGGAAAAAATAAATTGAGATAAAAAGTCCAAATTTTGAGTATTTCGGGAACCCTCCCCCCCCCCCCCCCAATTTCCCTATAAAGCCACTGTAGTTAAGACTATCAGTTTACTTACAACTGACAAATTTTATCTAACTAGCATAAAGAAGTGCTGTGTACCTCCGCTGTAATGATCATGGCAGCAATAATGAGTTCAGTATCACCCTACTCAAGACTACTGCTTGTACTTACAACTGATAAATCCGATCCACCTGGCATAAAGAAGCGCCTTGTACCTCCTCTGTGATACTATGATGAGGATACAAGTGGTCGTGAGGCAGATGATGGCAGCAATAATGAGCAGTAACGTTAGAAACCATTCTGGTGAGAGAGAGGGCTTGAAGCAAACTGTCTCTTTACCCAAAACCTTCATGCATTGAGTTAGCAGGCCAAGCATTATATTATCTGTTGGAAGACAAGAAATCCATCCAAAGTTTAGAAAAAATGAAAAAGAAGTTAACTTCAGGTACAAATGTACTTGCGTACTGCAGTAGGATAAGTTGTAACGATCAGGAATCCAACCTCACAGAATATTGATAAAAAAAGCATCATTACAGGTGTCGAAGTTGGACTGGAAATATTAAACTTATTTGGTAAAACCATAGCCTTTGTGACTATTATCATCACAGTATGTACTTTACTATATAACATATAAGTAGTTATTAATTAATGAATGTCATTTGCACATCTAAACAGTGAATATCTCAGTACTACAGTGATCAGAAATTATATTAGTTGGTGTTGCATGTAGTAAAAATGCTATTCAAAATGTTATAGGTAAAGTTGTATAACAGTTGTATCTTTTTTGTGATCATAATTTGTGCTACAGAAATAAGACCATGAACCTCAAAAGCACTGAACACTAGTTATTTCTTTGTGGTCGGGTGATAATTTTGTGTTCAAATTTTGCATAGCAGCTTTGAGAGCTCTGAATTTTGTCTCAAATCATATACTGTGGGTTTTTGGGTACAAAATTGCAATGCATACTTTGCACTTGCATACTAAGCGATTTGAACATATTGCGATGCGATACTGGATAAATTATTCCCTGGTGGTACCTGGAAAATCAGCATTCCTGGAGATAATCCACGCTGGATTAAACAGGCTTGTCACAACAAAAATATCTGCCACGAAGAAGAGGATACATGAAACAAGAAGAAGCTTATCCATCAGAACTGGATTCAGCTACTGATGGATAACTTGGAGTGTTGGTGATGCATCTGAAAATAACAAAGAAGAGCAAAATGTACAATTAACTTTATCTGCATCCTAATGAGCACTTTCACTCAACCATCTCAACTTGAATTGTATTCTCAATTACTTAATAATGTTACTTAGACTTTAAACATTTCTACTATCAAACATTCTTAAGAAACAAATGTTAGGTCACAAATTAGTGAAGAAACGAAATATTCTGACAATTATGTGTACAGTAGACATGTTTTGTCAATTTTTATGTATTAATGATAAATCTATTTGTTGCTCTCATGTACATCAACAAATTTCATTTGATGACAGAAAACAAATACGAATGGCACTAGAAAAAACAGAGAACCATAGTAATTAAATATTAAGCCAAGCACAGTTCAGGATCGTTTTTAAATTGAAGTACTTACTAGTTAGTTAGCTATGATCAGAAGATCAGTAGACTAGGCTATACTGTATGCAAGTCTTTTAATAAAATAAAAGTACATTATGAATATCTGAGCATACCTATATTTCCACCCACACACAGGAATATTTATTGGTATCTAGTTCTGATACTGCTTAGTTACTGCTTGCAAAATCTGTCCACCTACTGTGTAACCATCACCTTTTGATTCATACAAGTCCTTATCTCCACCTGCTATGTTTTGTGATGTGTTTGTTAGTGCTGATAGTCGTAATCGATTAATCGCCAGTAGTCGCGATTACACTTTGGAAGTTTGATTAATCGACCGCAAAACCTAAGTTGCGATTATTCGACTACAAGCTAGCACTACACATAATCTGCTTTTGAAAAATAGCCTAAGCTATCAAACACTGTACAACACTAAAGCAATTTGTCAGCAAATATTGCAATAAGTATACAGGTTGGCAAGCACCTGCTCTGGTTAGATTCATGCATTTGCTTGTCAGTATTATGCTTGTTCTGAAGTGCATCATTCAGTCCTAGCAATATTAATCATTGCACATTATCGCAAGTTTGTAACTTATTAATCTTTTACGATTGCCAAAGTATTTGTCATTTCTTCAGACATGTTTGCAATTACTTCTTTTCTGGCCTGGTTCACATTTATCGGATGTCTGATGGAGTGTGTCGATTGCAGTGTAGTTTCATTTCAATGTGAAAAATATGTGCCTGCTATCGCGCGAGGCTAAAGCCTAGAATGTTGAACGTCCTTCTACAGAAAACTCTTGCATACTAAACATCACACCGCTACAAGGTGTTCCAACCATTGTTTGCATGTTTGCTTTTATTAGTGCTTCAACTTTGTAGTAGCCTAGTACTGAGTAGATTCATTCCAAAGTTTTTGATTTACTACGGAAGATTTTAAGAAACGTAGATTGTAACTTGTTCACAGTTTTTGGTTGGTAGATGTTTTAACATGATTTAGACACCACACATTAAGACACGAAAGAACAAATAAGGACAGTGCACCATCGAGAAAGATTTCTTTTAAAGCAGCATTTTGCGTCCTTTTCTATGATTTTTTTCAACCTCACTGATTCCACTATGCCATAACGACATACATAACTAGCTTATCTATTTATATTTTACTTCAAATGGTGGCATGAAAGTCGAAAAATTTGCAACTTTCAACTTTGTTGTTCTCCAAGATATTTTCCGTTGGGAACCCAATAAACCTCGCCCATAATATGAATATTTAAACACTACGAACGTCATTGTCAGATACGTATAACACCACGCTTGATTTGTGTACAGTCTATATGGCAGTTGTAGCAGGGAGTTGCATAACAACTCCCTGGTTGTACCAACGCAAAGTCTTGAATCTATTTTTAGCAACGGCTCATAACTAAACCTGCATCTCTGATTGGTTGAATTCAAACTAGTGGGTTTGAGGAACTGAATGCGATTAATTTTGTATGTGGAATACTCGCCAATTAACGTTTTTGGCAGGGAAAAACTTAGCTAATATCTTAGTTTGCTGTTTTGTGATTTGATGTATGTAAAAAAACTCGATGGACATGTCAAAAAAGTAGCAAACGGCGACCAAACGCAAAATGCTCATGAATAAACATACTATTCACTGATTGGTGGAATTCAAACTAGTGGATTTGGAGATATGAAAACTTTGTCGAGGACACTCTTACTCGTTATCGACATAAATCGTTAATTACTCGCTAATTAAAGCTCTTGGCATGGTGAAACTTGGATGGCATCTTAGTTTGCTGTTTTATGATTGATACATGTAAAAAAAACCAAGCACATGTTAAAAAGGTGGAAAAAAGTGACCCAACGCAAAATGCTGCTTTAACTATTTCTGCAATGTGAAAATGACAGTGATGAGGTCATAATCTGTAACCGAGTAATCACGAGAAGAGCTATGCGATTAATCGACCACAGAAGAAAGAGTCGACTATCAGCACGAGTGTTTGTGGAATGGCACACCTGTTTCTAACCCTCTACAAATATAAATGGTAGTTACTCAACGCCAACCATCACTCCCATGTCACAGTAATTGTCTAACAATTACATTAGTACAAGCTATTGCAGTTACATTTATGTTACACATTGACCATATCACTTGCATATACACACCTTTGGTCTTAGGCTAGTTTGGATTCATTCAACAGTCACATGTGGTCTCCTCAGTCATCACCTAAGTTAACACAAGCCCTGTAACGTTTGTCAGTTTAAGGCCCTTAGGCTGCTTAGCCTAACTGAGTCCAACTTCCACTTTTTAGATCTACCTGCTACATTGCTAGTACTAGAACTACCACATGTTACTTAGGAAGTTAGGTTAGTCCTGTCCTACGTAACTTGTTACTGTTACTCATTTAGATTTTAGGGCTACAGTAGCCTAACATACATGTTACTAAGGACTAATTTACCTGAGAGGCAAAAATTGGCCACGCACTTTTACAATTTTGATTACACTCCGTCTTCAACGGCATTGTGTAGAAGACAGAGATTGATCCGACTACAAGTACAGTTTGAAATTACTCTCCTGTTGTTGATATTTAGTCCCAGGGGCCTATTTCAATCAATTATAAATATAATGACAGACGAACAGGTTGTTATGTAACCAGAGACGTCAGCATATGTTGAAAAAAAACTATGAGACGCCATTTGTAAGGAAATTACCAATATGCTCGTTAAGTTATATGTATGTCAATTATGATACACACTCGCAATACATATGCAGTCGCGATCTTGGACATACGCAATTCAAGTTTATTAAGAACCCAAATCTCACAGAATTGTTTTTCATTGGAGGAAGAGCATAAAACTTACAAACAAAGAGCAAAAATACAAAATACAAAATACGAAAACCTACATGTGGCAACAGAAATATAGAATAAATAAAGAGTTTAAAAAGTTCCGAAAGATATAAAAAATTCCAAAGAATGAAAAAGGAGCTGGGGGAAAAAAAGAAAGAGAAGAAAAATTGCATAAAAAAGACAACTGAGGCACATTTTTGAAGAATAAAATTTGCACATTTAGTTTTGAAACATCTAAGAGAATGGGAGTTTGGGATTTCGTGTGGGAGACTGTTACTGGCTCTAATTAATTTACTGGAGGAATCCTTTCTATATAGACATAATTTGGTGGAAGAGCGGGCCCAACTACCATTGTGGGGATATTTCTTTGGTTGGGTGGTAAATATGTTAGCCAGATAATTTGGAGCAAGTCCACACTTGGACGCTGATATTAAAATTAAACCGCTAGTTAATACTCATCAATTTGATTCAACAAGCAGGTCTTTGGCATGGCTCAGTGAGGGACTAGTATAATACGGTAACAACGATTTTGAAAACTGAAGACGCTGAATGTAGGTTTTGGGGAGGATACACCAAACTGGCGAGCAATAGTCAATGTTAGGTAAAATAAGAGTATTTTAGAAACATTTTCCGAGCATCGTGCATAAGGGACGGCTGAAAGGACTCTTTTGATAGCAACAACGGCCCTTTTTAATTTTCAATATCTGCCGTGAATTTAAATTTGTCATGCAACTACCACACCATAATATATAAGCAGGGAGTTGTTTTTCCATAACAACTCCCTGATAGAAGTAGACGTTTGGACCTGTTCAATAGGATCATTGGTAACTGACAGGGACATATTACCTCATGAAGGGTAGGTTTGTTTTTTTCTTTTACTACAAACTATAGTTTTACTAAGTTTATTCGCTATAAGCCAGAATTACTTTAAAGGGTGGGTTTCACAACATTGAAGATCTTAGATCCAAGATAAAATACAGTGTCAGTAGCATATTCATTTTAACTTCAGAAATCCAAGACAGGATGGCGGAACATTTACATAAATGATAAATATGAGGAGCCCCAAGGATTGAGCTCCCTCGGGAACCCCATCAGTTCTAATGGGACGGAAGTCAGACTTAACACCATTTACTTCAAAGGTTTGGAGTCTGCAAGAAAACCATTCGTTTTCAACGCCACATTTCCCAAAACTAATGAGGTCTAGGGCAACCATACTGGTTTAAGTCATTATAGACATGCTCTGCCAAGAGAAGTAGTCTAGTTTGAGTTGAATAACTCTTTCCTAAGCCAGATTGGGAGTTATTCAGCGGATGATTAATGACTACGCCTTTGGTCAGTTGGGAATGAACAGTTCGCTCCATGATTTTGGACAGAACTGGCAAAATGGAAATTGTACCCATGCATGCAGGTTCCCAGGCTCAGATCCATACTACCTGTTTTGTAGATGGCAGTCACTTTACCAATTGTCCATTCAAAATTGGAAATGTAGCAGTTCTGATGGGAAAGGTTCACAAGATGTCATACAGGCTGTCAGCAATTTCAGGGGCACACAATTTAACAAGTGTGGATGGTATATTATCAAGGCCAGTTGCTTTGTTGGCTGGTAATGCATTCAAAAGCTGTGCCACATTACTTATACAGATGGAATGCCTTGGTCATGTTTTTTTTTTATAGATTGTAACACATATATGCAGTCGCAACACAGGTAGAAGCGCATACTAGATCAAATGATGTAATTTGCATGTCACTATTATCGTTAAGTGTTAGTCTTAACAGCTGCAGGACGAACATACCGGTTTGGTAAGCAGGTAGTGCCTAAGAGCCCAGCGCATTATCGAGGGCCCACTCAACTCTGCATATATCCTCTATTCTAAATATACGTGAGCCTCGTGCATGAGTTAACTGCAATAAACAAATAAAAGGTCTACAAATATGCAAGGTCTTGGTTTTTCGTTCAAGCATGTCCATTAACATACATTAATGTTTTTTCTCTTCAGTTCATGCATGGTATTTTACGTGTTCATTCCGCCCGACTGACTTTTCATTAGAGTTAGAAATTTATAAATAGCATTGAGCCTCATACACGAAAGATGTGGGCTAAGTCCCAACTAAACTGATTATTGGTATAAGGACGGATTTGAGGCCACCTCACTTGTTATTGTTGGCTATATGCGGCTGACGGTGATTCGTAATCATCCGATGCCCAGATCATCGTCGTTAATCCTCACCTGCCTATGGGGGTTGGATATGAGGTATATGGACACTATGGATTTAATCCATCCTTCATCTGTCAACTCGAATACGTCTTAATTTTTTTTAAAGTTTGAAATCGAATTTTTAGTTACAAAAAATCTTCTAATTTTTTTGCCGTATTATAAATATTAATTTAACAATTTTAACAGGAAAATCATGAGAAATGAACAATATATGTTTTAGTAAATTTTACCCATGACCCATGTGAAAGGAAATCCATTTCCGTTAGCAACACTTTCAACCAATCAAAAAATTGAAAATAAAAATACTTTGTAGTTTGAGAGACGAAATCTGGCTTTTAAAGATTACAAAATCCAAAATTTTGGAACTTTGCGAAATGTATTCATAAAGATCATCAATTGAAGAAGAGTTGATATCTACAGTTAAAAGAAAGTATATATAGTTGAAAGATATAGCAATAATTAATACTGCAGCATTCTGCCCCAAAATTGTTTGGTATTCGTCTGTGCTTGACCAGTTAATTGCAGTTAAAAAAATATTATACCCGATCATGATTTTCTTATATATATATTATTATTTTAGGTATAGAACTGTTTCAATGTTGTATATCGAGTTATTACGGTGGCTTAATAGGGACATAGGAAAGACAAAATGAGATAAAAAAAACCCAACTTTTGAAATATAAAGTTACAATTTTGAGATGAAAAGTCACAATTTTGAGATAAGAAGTCAAAATTTTGCGATAAAAAGTCAAACTTTTGAGATTTGGGGGCACTTTTTATTTTTCCCATGTGTCCCTATTAAACCACCGTAAGTTATGACTCAAGTCACTAAATGTCAAATGTCAAAAGTGAAAAGACCCATCCGAAGAGGTTCATCAACTATTTCCACATAGAGACAATACAGTAACTTGCTTAAGGAAATCACCTATACAATCCGAAATCTACTCGACCTTAATACATGATATCTCCAACAAATTTGAAACAATGTGTCATTTAGTCATTTAGCCTCTGAAGAAGATCCTGTTAGGATCGAAACGTCAGGCCAACTTACTTTTACAGATTCTATTACACAGGCTCTCTAGTGGATAAGCAGTTTGCTAACAGTTTCATTTTATTTTAAATTTGAAACAAGATTGATTTCAACCTGGACAAAGTTATGTTGGGAACAGATTGTTTAACATGATATATGTTACAAAGTGATTTGCGACTCCTATTGCAAGGTCCGTATTGCGCATGATCGGTCCTGACATGATTGTTGTTGCCCATTACTCTTTGGAACCTAACATTTTGGTATAAGTTAAATATTTACTCCATTGTAATATTTTCACTCGAATGTGGGACTACTATATAGTAAAGGTAATCCTTATTTATTTATTCAACTTGCCTGTTTCTAAAGTCACATTCCATAGCGAATAGAGACGTTATCAAACCATGCATGCAATGCATTCTGTAATACCGCAGCGATACGTGCCGGAAGGTAGCACAATGGTAATATGCGAATCTCACCCAATCACCCGAACCCCACTATACAGCAAATGTTCAAGACAGTTCCAAAATATATAGTTTTGTCAAGCGACATGTCTTCAAAAATTAGGTATCTAGATAATGTATTTGTGCTCCATGACATTATAGGAAATCCAGCCTCCGATAAGTGACTAATTAGGATAATACATATTAAAAAATTAATATATACACAGAGAATAAGTGTACTGTTTATATACTTTACAATATTGCTTCAACCTCAATGAACTTCAGCCATTAGTAGAAACTGACGGTAACTATAGTGATATGCCTCATTTGTCAATTGTATACGAACTAACCCAATACGTTCGTTCCGACCGGTTTAATTATACGAAAAAAGTAAAACATGTGTAACCATGACAACGAACACGCCAAATCGAAATAGCGTGATTGTTGACTACAAACATACGTATTGTTATATATTGACTGACTAAGCTCGCAGCTTGGTCATATTGCATATGATTATTTGATGTATTTTTCGATCAACCAAGCCTCTTTTACCTTATTAAGAAAGTGTATAGATTCAGCTTGATGGCTGAAGAAAACTAAACAAACGTCTTCTCGACAAAGCAACCGTTAATTTATAATGAGCTGCAAACACAAAGGGCAGATCTATAACTAAACGTCGCAGGATCATATAACATTTATATATAACATATATATCTGTATATATCTACGGGCGGCACGTTAAATTTGTGGTACATCAATAAATCCTGATAAATTGTTGCAGTACCGAGTAACACTACATTATGTTTTAAAATGTACAATTTCATTACACACTTAGTCCTAAATTTGGTTTTTACCTTATAAATATCAGGACTGTTTCATGTTTGCGAGTTATCCTAAATCATGAGAAGAAGAAAAAGAAACCCTATAAATATCAAAGAGAAAGAAAGAATTCCTGTTTTACATTTGGCTCATATTATGACTTACGAATCATCTCATTAATATGAATACCTTCAGCTGTGTAAAGTAGAGTTGTGTTGATCACTTTTTTTATGATATGATAGAAAAGTAAAATTTCCAGAAAGTGAATAATATTTGCAAGTTTTAGCACTCTAAAGAATGAAACGAGGGAGATCTATTGAGTTGTTGAATGGCAAATGAAAGTTAAGACGTATACAGCTCTCTTGGAACTAATTGGTAGAACTAATATTCTTCTAAAACAAATTAAGTATATTATAATAATAGAAAGATAAACTTAATATAATAACTATAGCAAATATTGCTTTCGATTTAAAATACCTTTGCTTTTACCAGAAGAGATTCTTGATTAATTATAAAATCAAGGACAAAGTACTATCTTTATACAGATTAATTGTTATAAGAAGTATATATATATATGATAACATGAACGATGATCATTAAAATGAGATTGGTTCTAGATATTCAAAGACTCAATGTATGAAACGAGAAGAAATTCCAACTACCATCTTGAACGATGGAGATTCTCATATGATTAATTATAATCACCTCATTAAAAAGTTATTAATAAAAAATAACAATGATACATATTTGGTGTGCAAAGTCATGCCAGACGGTGGATATTTTGTTTCACTGTTATATATAAGATGAGGAACATGAAAAAAAAAGATGTCCAAAATAGAATAAAGTTTCTGGTGATCTGTTTATCAATTGCATTTTTATCTCACATCATTATGATACTATTTTACCTTAATATTTATTATGATTATTTTTTGGGTTGACTTTAGAAATTGTTACTTATGTTACTCTATGGCTTGTTTCTGTATGGATGGTGACTGGTGTTTCTCTTCATAGCATCTGTGCAGTGTCTGCCATGGATCACTCAGTATTCTATGGCCTAGATTCGCTTGTAATATCCAAGATTATATTTACAAACTGGACACATATGGCGAACATCTTTCACTGCACTGATGCACAGCGGAATTAAGCAACATCCAAGC
>JAIPMN010047408.1:0-13651 GCA_020650975.1 Apostichopus californicus | reverse complement strand
ATATATATATATATATATATAGATATATATAGATATATATGGTTGAAAGGTTTTGAGTCATTTTACATCTATCTAAGAGCCTAGATATCAATTGCTAGAAATTAACATTCAAGTATTTTGTTTATAGTAATGAAACCTAAGTGGCTTATCACAAATAATTGCATGTGCAATGAGAGCAACACAATGTTTAACAGAAGACGCAATACATTTGGTATGCATGAAATGTTAGGTATGTAGGTGACTTGTTTTTTCATGGTATCAACTTCAGTTTTTTATTTTATTCAGAGTGTTAAATACACAGGCATATAAGTGAAAACCTGGTGAGCTGACATTAAGAAAATTTCCTTACTGTTATTTTTTTCTTATATACACAATACAATGTGCAAATTAACACCACATGCATTGTAAGTTTTCCATCCTTAAATGTTAATCAATACATTGCAAAGCCCTCATCAAAGATCAGCGTTTAAAAAAAATATAATTAATGCGGCTGCCTCTCTATATATTTAAGTGCTACCAATCAGCTTACTTATACAACTGCACAAGATGCTGCATAGTGTAAGTGTTCCACAATATACGTTGTGTCTCATAGTTGTTCCTGGTGGGATCACCTAGGTAACCTGCTAACCTTATTACGTTATACACCCCAAGGGTTCTTGAATTACATTGAGGACTGTTTGTCAGTGATTATCGTGGTATGATTTTTAAGTCACTAGTATCCTACTGTTCCCACAGCAGAGATTGAAGTTGTGTTATGTTTGTTTCAAGTTTTTTTGTTCCAAGCCAAGCTACTGTACAAGAAATGCTGATGGCTTATCCAAAATTCGTATTGGGTATGGAGTTACTTTGCATAAATACATGTCGTCACCTGATTAAACTTAACCTCTCACAAGATTTACTTCTTTCTACATGAACATTTTGATGTGGTCGGTTGTTATTTTATTAACACTTTGAATGAAAATGAAACAGAAAAGTTGGCCAGCATTCATTTCCAAATTCTATTAACACAGAGTTTACTGCTCTATACCAGATGATTTTCTACTTCATGAGATGAGAATGATGCTCATTAAGCTTAACAGGCAGTCGTAAACACCCTGGTCAGTGGCAGGTTTATTGTCCATCTTCACTCTCTGACCATTGCCTTGAAATTCCTGGTATGATGCAATGTCCTAAACAAACAAGACAGTCCTTACCAACTAATTTGTCTGAGAAATACTTTCCAATGACATTATCTGCTTTTAAGCCTGCAAACAATTGGTCGGTATGAAATTCAAATTGTCCTTCCCGTATTAATGAGCAATTGTCCCCACCATTTTTCATGACATAATTTATCTTCACCTCTTTCTTCGAGTCAAAATCAATCAATGTTACACAAAAGAATTTTGGGGCATCTTCGAAGCAGCACTCATGGAAATGTCCATCTGGATTTGCTCCCTTGGTTCCCGTGAGTCCATATTGCTTGTTGTTCTGACCTGTGATGATCCTTCCCTGAAAATGTTTCCCATTAGGAAGGAAGCACAGAATGCAGTGACCCTCAATTTTAACATCAGACATGACCTATTGACTCGAAAAGACAGGTGAGGCACATCTCATGATTCAGATTGGGTAGTTGGAAGTGAACCTTTCAATAAAAGAGAGAAGTGGTCATAGGGTGTACTCTTCAACCGGACAACAAACAATGCTCATTATTGAACACATGGATGCAGGGCTTAATTTTCTATTCAGAGAGCTTCACCTGGTAGCTGATATAGCAGAGGAAGTTAAGATAGAGGAATTTAAGATATACAGTATATAGGCCTTATAAGATTGTATCGGTTCTGGAGTATTAAAACTTGGTAACACAAATGTATTAGTCACAATCTACAATTGCATGTATAGTGTGGTTCAGCAAACTGTGAAGAACTACAATATCCCCAAATCAAACGACTAAGTCCTATTCCATGTTAAGGCAATAAAACCCACCTCATTCAATGGCGGTACTAGCAAAGAGAATACACCGTTCGAAAATAAATAATCTTTGGTACTAGTTAGAACTGCTGTGCTAGTGCTTATGTCCAAGATAATAAACCAGACAAACAATTGTATGAGCGGTGCTGTATAGCACATTTACCAAAGCTGGACCACGGCGTTGACTGCACAGATATGGACTCGGCTATGGGGTTTAGATATTATTGAATGACCTATGAGTCTTACAATCGGTTGCGGATTAAGGTGAAACCTCTACCAAGACGACCTTAATCAATCGTTGAGGAAAGCTTTGCTAGGAGGAATATCCGTCGATGAAGCATAGTACAGTATATGTTGTGTACATAACTTCAATTCAAACGGCAAAGGAATCGATCGGATTGAAGTTAGCTAGCGGAGTGCCAACGTGTGGGTGCAGAAGGAAACTATTCATTCCACTGTACATTGCGGTTCTTCGTGACGTTTAGATGGCACTACTGACAAGTATCTATGGCTCTCATTTGTAAATAGAATAAATACCAATTCAAAGTAACTGAACGTAGGCATGAGGACATCGACAGGAGAGGAAGAATTTCACAATTTCTCCCTTGAAAGTAATTATCTTGTGTCAAGGCTCTTCATAGTATTCATTGTTTGTAAATGGTACCTCCCTAATTAGCCCAGGCCTATACCTTTTAAGTCGTTGTAGACCTGGTTTCCTTTCCCTAACTACTTTGGTGCACCAATCGTCTCTCAGTCTGTTCCCAACAACGGACCTTTGATTGGTTGGAAAAGATGAAGATAACTAATATCCTGTCATTTGTAGGAGTGTTATTTATAGGAGTGTTAGCTCAGTGGTTAACGCCGGTGCCTTTCAATCATAAGGTCCCCAGTTCGAGTCACTCCAAAATTAATGTATGTCGTCCAGTTACAGAGTTACAGGAGGATCTAAAATACATACATTTGTTCTTTAACAACAAAGAATCCCGGGGCACTTGTCTCACAATGAGGGGGGGGGGGGGGTTCCTAAACATTTCATTATCCCAACCTTTCAATAAGCAAAGAGCAAATGACTACCAACAGTGGAAGCAATAAAACAAAAACACAGGTCACACTTCCATGAAAACATTGTTGATAATCCCTCGACACAAAGTATTTGTGAAAACTACACAAAACCTTCACAAAAAAATACAAATCAAAACCTCACCAATTGAAAGAAGGATTTTGCTGAACTAGGAGAGAGCAAAGAATGTGAAACAATTTTAATTCAATGGAGAGAAAAATCAAATTGATTCAACTTTTAATTTGTCCCATATTATCAATAGGAATACCTTTTCTTTTGTCTGCTCTGTAGCAATTATGTATGCTAAGTCCATAGGCACAATTCTAATAAGTACTGCAATTATAAATTATCTTGAAAAAGCAACTATTTTAGACAATTTATGAAAGATAGAACCCTGGGCAAAGAAACCAAACATTTCAGGGCACTAATCCACGATCTGTTCTGGTTCCCTTACAATAGAACTGTGACCTACGAGTAAGTACACCATGTCTATTGCAGACTGAAATATCATATAACACATGTGACTGTGTGCAGAGCATTTACATTGGATGGGTGAAAAACTTTGCAAAGGTATTCAAACAATTTCAGAGGTTACACTAATCTTATGCAGTACATGTAGAATGTGAAATATTTCATTGCTTTGATACCTGGATCAAGATGTGCACACATTTTTGTACCATAGTCCATAACATCTCATGTTTATCCAATTTTTATAAAGTTTAATAAACTGATTTCCCTCTGCGGGTAGAATTGTATGGATTAGGGAAACCAGGCATTTAATAGCAAATGCTACAAAAGTCCATATACTTTCTACATAAACAGGTGAGCATGTATAGCGATGTTATAAAGTGGATCTTAATCTACGGATTGGGCATTATAGTTACAGTATTTTCTAAGATGTTTCTTGGAAGATTTTACCCAAAAAGGAAAATACTTAATACCAAATTGAAAACAAAATAAAACAAATATGAATAAAATGAATGCACTTAAACTTAACGAGACTACATTGAGTCTTGCTCAGCATTAAGATCATTGAATAATTTATACCAAAGTGATGAAGTTCCCAAACTGCTTCAGATTTCTAAAACTTCCAGGATTTGAAAAAAAAGTTGGCAATTACCTGAATTTCTTTTCCACCAAATTCACTCAAAACTTCTTTGAGCAACTTTTCCATACGAGTACTAGGAAGTATCTATTGTTGCTGAAGAAATAATTCGGCCCATAGTTTTAATTGCGAATATAGTTAGGCCAAGACCCACCTGCTAAGACACATTTAAGTTTTAGCAATGTTAGGCCAAATAGTGATATTACCTTCACACTGTCAATAGGTAAATGAATGACTGTCTATCCCCAATCCCCCCCCCCCCCCCTCCACCACCTCTTCCTAAGCAATATGCTATGTCAACTGATCTTGAATAACTACAAGTGTCAAGTAAGGAAAAACTTCCTGAGCTGCTTCTCTAAGTCCCAGGATCCAGTCTTCCTTGAAAATTATATAAGTAATAATGAAAGGAAATTTTGAAATTATATGAGCAAAACAAAATAGCAAAAAAAAAATGTAAAAATGAAAAACAAAAACCCTTTTTGGTGTAGTAAAGAAGTTTCAAATGAACGAATCCTAACAAACTTATATTGCATCCTTATACCTCTTCTCTGAATATAAAAGCTTGTTGGCAATAAAGATCGTTATGAAATGAAAATTACTAAACTTTGGCATAGATTGTCAGAATCACATTCTCAAGTTAGTCACCTAAATTAGTCATAATGATGTGATCTGTCATTGATCATTGAATTATTGTTCCAAATAACCTCCCCAAGTCAGAAAGCTGAATGTTCCAAAATTTCATACGTTATATCTTGTCAGTTACCTATGATAGATTTTGCTCTTGTTGCAAACAAAGAATCAGGAAGATAAGGACAGAAATCCAACCGATTCTCTTCTGAAAGTTTTTTGATCTTCCAGGGTGATACATCCCCCCTGCTAAAGTAGTCTTGCAATATTGTAAGTATGTCTTTGAGTGAGAAATGAAATTTTGAACTTTCAAGACCCTGGCATGGGTGGATGCAAGAAGAGACGAATGTATCATAGTTAACAATTCATTGAGTTTTCTCTCTTTGAGCGATAATTCAATTGGGCTCCATTTTCTCACATGAAATCTAATTTTCAGCAAAATTTCCTTGATACGAACCTGCATTTTTGACAACACATTCAAGTTTTTGAAGTAAGATTTAATTAAGCTAAAGCAGTCTGACCCATGGATCAATATCATAAATCCTTCATGAAAATTGTAGTAACATGACAATACAAAAATTCAAACCGTCTGTACATGTGGAATTCTTTTGTCATCAATTATTTCTCATAAGACTCCACGTCAACCTCATTTACCCAGCCATATGACGAAAAAATTAGACTAACACATTATGAAAAAGAAGTTGATGAAGCTAACAGCAGGAGCAAATTCATATCTGTTTTCAATCCTCTGAATGTTCCACATGCCTTTGTATTTCTTTCTTCCTTGAAATTTTCTAGCTGTAACAATAGTAATTCATAGTAACCTTGCATGACCTATTTGAAGTACCACAAAATGACATGTTTGGGAAGTTTTCAAACATATCTATAACCCTAGTGTTAACACAGCAGTTTCTCCTGCCTGCCTGCATGCCGCAAGTACAGCCAACATACACCACTACTTAGATAGATTTCAAACCAGTAGAATAGGACATCTGTTTATTCATGTCCTTCCCAGTCGATTGAAAACGCTACGCTTCCCACTCACTTGACCTCCAAGTCCTCTCTGCTGTTGATTGGTTGCGTTGAGCCTCTTGGTTGCCTTTTTCGTTGTGATGTTAAAGGAAGGAGTGGTCGAGGAGGCCTCCGCCTTGAAGCTGCCCAACCTCTCTTTCATGGTCACTTTCTGCTTCGGTTTGTCAGAGACCAGAGTGACCACCACTGGTTGTTGCTGCTGCTTTGTAGTTTTAATTACCTTCCCTTTACCAAACATCGACTGGCTGAATCTTCCTGCTGTTGTCTTGCCCCCCAGTCTCCCTTGAAACCGCGATGTCTGCTCCCCTCTCATTCCACTGAGGGTAACAGTCACTTTGGGTCCCTTGTTCACACCACCTGCCCCTTTCACTGGCGATTTCTGTCCTTTTGACAATACTGGGACACTCTTCTGTGTGGACACCATCTTCGGTTTGCCTCCTAGCCTTCCCTTGACACCTTTGGTAGTCGGTGGCCGTTGCTTGCTCATGTTGGAAGTAGTGGTTATCTCTGGTCTTTGCAAACCAGTTAATCCTTCTTTAAAGATACTTGGTATTTTCACAGTCAATGTTTTCTCTTGAGTAGGTCTTTTGGGGCTGCCTTCTTTCAAGACCCCCTTATATTCCAGGATGGATGTCACCGATGTCTCAGAGAGTGATCTCATTCGTTGTGCTTGAACACCTCCTAGCCGACTGAAAACATCCTGTGATTCAAGAGTAACTCGATTGTGATCAATATATACATGGTGGGTGGAAGTTATAATGAATGACACTTAATAAGACAAATTTGTGGATTTAAATTTGCTCGTTAATGTAAATATTTTGCTTTTATTTTCTACGAAAAAATTTACTTCTTTCTTTCATTTAAGACAATATCAGGCATTAGATGTAGAATTCTCTCTTCCAAAAGTAACAAAACTTGAAAGAGTTCAAGCCATGCCTTTTCCTTGCTTCAAATGCATCAAGCCTCCATCAACAAGTGATTCAAAGACATTACTCACCCCTGCTCCACCACTACTTTTAGGAGTAGCACTTTGACTTCCAACTTCTTTACCTAATCTCTGAAACACATTGGATTGACCTGTAAGGTAACCAGTTAAACTTGATATTGCTAGTGTTGTACCATACTGCATACAATTATAGGTATGATTAAAATGTATCGTAATCATGTTATATCCTTAGGTAAGCAGGCAAAGCAGCAGCACTTTATTGTTGCTTCTGACGATTCAACAGCACAGGTACCTCCAAATTGCTACTAAAAATTTGCATACTAAATTAGTCCCTGATTCCATTCCACAGTAAAATAAATGAGAATGACTCCCTTTTACTTTGTATTCAATAACGACAACTTACTATTACTGTTTAATACAATGATCATACATTCCTACAACTAATGATTTAAAAACACTTCATTTGTTACTGCTGATTTAACAGCAATAACTGATAATTACTGGTGACTGAGTAAAATCATAAATTCAACAGCATCACCTTACTGTTAAGAACTGTATATTCAAATATCACACATTATTGCTACTAATGATTCAACAGCACCTCATTTGCAACTGCTGATTCAACAGCAACAGTTGATAATGACTGTTGACTAGAAGTAACATCATTAATTCAACTGCAACACTTTACTGTTGCTACAATGATCACACATTATTGCTACTAATGATTTAACAGCACATTTGCTACTAGTGATGCAACAGCAACAGTTGATAATGACTGTTGACTAAATAATATCGTTAATTCAACAGCAACACTTTACTATTACTGCTGCTACAGTGATCACACATAACTGCAACTAATGACTCAACAGTGCACCTAATTTGTAACTCCTGATTCAACAGCAACAGTTGATAATGACTGTTGACTAAGTACCATCATTAATTCAACAACACTTTACTATTATTGCTGCTACAGTGACCACACATTTATTGCTACTAATGATTTAACAGCACCTCATTTGCTACTAGTGATGCAACAGCAACAGTTGATAATGACTGTTGACTAAATAACATCGTTAATTCAACAGCAACACTTTACTATTACTGCTGATACAATAAGAACACCTTATGTTTTATGTTAGTTTAGTTTAGTAGAAAAAAAGGATCAGGAGGGACACTCAAGTCCCCATCAAGGACCCTATAGGAGAAAAAATACTGAAGACACAAACACTCAGACCCGATTACAATGCTTGAAGTGCTTGTCCAAAGCATTCTTAAACCCATTCACAGTACTTGCAAGTACAACTTTCTCAGGCAAACCGTTCCACTCATTCACAACCCTATTAGAAAACAAGTTATGCCGAATATTAATCCTACTTTGTGACTTTTTGAGTTTAAGACAATGACCTCTGGTTACAACTACTATTAGCAAACATGAAAACAATGTTCATTCAACCACCGCACTTGTGCTCAGTATGCTGATGACTTCATTACAGCACATCCTTATCGCAGACGTAGTGTTAAACTGTAACGGTTCACGTACTAACCATTACTTCCTCTTTCGATGTAATAAGAGCAAATCATGTTAACTTTGGTCGATAGACTAGCGCAATTGTAAGCCCAGTTTACTAAACAAGATATGTGTCCGCATGGACAGATACAGATATTTCACATAAAACTTCATAGAACCTTCCAAACCTTTGACTTTCTTCTTCTGTTTTTGAAGTAGGGACTTTGTTCTTGGCGTTGTACCTTTAGGCATGCTGATAACGTAATGACCTTCCTCGGAGGGGTCAACCTTTCGGGCTCTTTTGACTGGGATAATCTCAGCAGCGGGTTGACGAGTTGATGACTTTGTACCTGTTTTACAAAGAAAGAAGGCCGTCTGAAGTGTTCATCTGTCCTTTCCTATTTCTTTGCACTGAATCTATATCAATATGCACAAGATATGACTAACGGTTTGAATAGTGGTTTACATCAGCTGGTTACGTTTAGTATCTGTAATAGCTACTGATACAAAACAAACTAACAGACACAAAACAGACTATTATCAGCATCAAAATATTAATTGCAATTATTTATTTGCAATTATGCAATTATGCAATTATTAATTGCAATCACCTATAGAGAACCTCTTTAATAATTTCACAAAGCAATGCACAACACGAATTTTAAAGCGCAAGATGCTTAAGAAGTGTGTATCTACCTACGGAAGCTTGAATACTGTAGCTCTTTGGGAAATATTTGTTACAAAATGTCACCAGGGGATTATAAGACCAGAACTACAATCAAATTATACTTACAATGACAGCTAGAAGCATCACTTGTTAGAAAGCCATGAAAATGTTGCTTGAGCCAAAAAATAAGTGAATCTGACTGAATTACTGAAAGTGAACTGGGATTAACCAGTCTTGTTTGATACCGTTATGTTACAGTTTCCAAGGTCATACAAAATTTCAAGTACAAAAGACCACAAAAAGTAATTGGTGTGGTCATGATATAACATCGACCAACGGTATTTAAGGTGCCCCTTCCATTCATAATAAATGTCAGTATTTCTTGAAGACTTTGGCTAACGAGTTTCTTTTGAAACATTAATTTTATCCTGTGAATTTTGGAGAATGACACTTTAGTAAACACACGAACCAAATTTGAGAAAGAAACGTTTACAACGACCGAGATAGCTGTGGTGATATTTCACTTAACGTACACTAATATCCTATTAAGGCTTCTTAGAGTGCAGTAGCAAAGACTGTTTTCCCAACTGTCCTTTGTGCTTCAAAATAACCAGTCACAGGACATGCAAGAAAGTTGTGTTTATGAAATTAACGGAAGCGGTCCAGGGTATCTAGGGGCTAATTTATATTTAAGTCTCACCAGTTTTTGGGACTGCTCCCAGCCTCACAGCCATGGCGGGTGATACAGCGACCTTTGGAGGTGTCTCAGTATCTATGCCTTCCCTCCTCATGTAATGCTCAAGCATTCTACTTCCAGCTGTGATGAGGGGGAACAATAATAAATGAAAAAAGATCTCTCCCAAATAAAGTAGGACAAAAAAATATGAAAGGTTGACATCATAGCTGAATGTACTGTCTGATTACTGATTCCTTTACCCTGAAACTAATCATTAATATCCAACAATTGTGGATAGTCCAAAGTTCTTATTGAAAGCATTTCAAATATCCAATCGTTCTTTCAGTTAAGAACCCCTTTAAGCTTTTATATTGCCATGAAACACCAAATGAAATGACAAATTCTTCTGTTTCAAAACATAGCCCATTCATGAAAAACTAAGATGTTAAGAATGTTTATTTCTAGTTTCAAATTCAAACAAGGAAAATTTGCAATTCATGAGAAATAATTTCTGGATATTATTGGAACATCTTTAATTACAGTAGCTTACCTTTCCCTTTAGCACTCGTTTTGGCGATCGTGCCTTTTCTGTCGCTGCGCCGTTTCTTTGGAACGAACTCCCCTTTGTATTTTCAAGAGACAACTTAAAACATTTCTGTTTGATTCCTAGTTTCTTTTTTTTCTTGGTTTCCTTTGTCTCTTTTCCTACTTTGTAAAGCGCTTTGAAACGCTGTATTAAGCGCTATATAAATGTAATTTATTATTATTATTATTAAGGCATCCTTTACAAAACTCACCTGACATGTGTCTCTTGAGTTCAACTTTTTCAGTGGGTTTCATTGATGATGTATTCAAGGCTGGTTTGTCTCGTTCATACTGTGGGTACGAGACAAAATATCACAACGTTTTGTGCATGTTATCAGTTTAACATTGATGAGACTATCAGTGAGTTGATCATAATGTGTAGTACGATGATGAGGTATGATGACAGTGCCTGTCACTAACCTTTCATCTACCATTCCTTCAATTTATGTTCACCAGACACTGCAGATTTCCCTTTTTAAAAAATCACACCTGGGTAGGCAGATTAGGTCTATCAGCAGCAGGAAGTTCTGTGCCTTTGTCAGATAAATTTCAGTTACTGTAGATAAGCAAGGGGCTAAAATTTTTCTTTATGTATAAAACTTATTGTAAGCAACATGCTTTTGATATCAGATGGCATAACTGGATATCTTTATTTGAAGTTTAATGATTTATTTGTTGTTGTTGATCATATTGACTAATGGTCATAATGTATATGTTATTATGAATTGTACATTGTTGGACTCTTGATGGAATGATAATAAAAATTTAAAAAAAAAAAATTTTGTTACCTGAAAGTACAGGATAAACTGATAATTTCTGACAACTGTTTTCAGGATAGGGTATTTTCAATCCATCTTAGGATCAGTAAGAGTAATGTTACAGCTCTTAACTTTTTGGGGCTGTTTTATTAATCAGACAAACAGCTTGTGAGAAATGTCTTGTGCAGTTGCAAGTGTGGATAGTCTAAGCATCAGAATTAGAACCTAACCAGGTTTCTCAGAAACACCGTTTTATTCTCCCAGGTTAGTTAGTGATGGACAGGGTTTTGTTAGATCAAAGCTGAATCTACAGTTATAAGGCATAAAAATAAAATGAAATAAAAACAATTGCAATTTTTCCTTTCACTTACTTCTGCATGGGCAGTCTTGGCATATTTTAGAATGGCTATGATGTCTCCCATCACGGTGACACCCATATCTTTCAGATACTCTTTGTTTAGTTCCATCAGCATGTTGATCTGCATTCTGTTATCCACAAAGATGGTGGCATAGCTTGTCGCTGGTCCTGCTGGAATACCAGCAGTGGTAAAGAACTTAATCCATGAGGACATTTCTAAAGAAAAGAAACAACAAATAATTCATGGATAATATGTAAAGGCAGTATGTTACGAACGTTTTACAGAACTTTGTACAAAAGCATCATTTTAGGGCCCTACTTTCTTTTTGCATAAAATTTCCCTGCTGGATTTTCCAATTTTTATTGTTATAAAAGACTTCCTGAGCTGGATTGGCAGTGCTTACGCTGATAAATCTCGTCAACAAACATTAATTATAGTGCACAGATGGAGGCGGCTTAGACACCACTTTCAAAGGATTGGTCATTGGCCCAAAAATCAGCACTGTTTTAAATCTCTCATGGCAAAAAGAAAGGCATAGCCTATGTTGGATAACTAGTCTGTAATGGAAGGAAATGGTTACAATGTAGCATTTCTGAAGTAAGAATGGTTAATTGTTGCTGACTTTTTAGCTGAAAATCTGAATGCTTGGAAGTTGGATTAGCCCAACATTTGTTTAGGCCCTGCAAGCTTCCTAACTTTTCTTTTATGTATGACTAAACTGTGTGGAATACATTGGGAGGGCCTGTAGGACTAGAACTAAGTGGGTGAAGTTATTAATAATTATAATAATATTAATAATAATGTAGATTTATACAGTGCCAGGAAACAAGTAACTGCCCATGGCACTTCACAAAGTGGAAAGCATCAACATTGAAATGCAAAACAGAAAATGAGTCTTCAGTAAACTCTTAAAAGTTGAAAGATTTTTGAACAAGTTTGAAGATGGTCTGGTTACTGATTCCACAGACTTGCAGCAGACTAAGTAAAACTTCTGAATCTGTAAGCGATCACACAAGGTTTAGGTACACAGAGGTATGATTTGCTTGTCGAACGTAATGTGTGTACAGGGAGGTAAGATGATAGAAGGTAAGCGAGATACACAGGGTGTTGTAAATCATGAGCACGAAATGCAAGTAGAAATATTTTGAGCTTTACTTGTCAATAGAAAGCCAGTGAAGATCATTTAGAAGTGGGGTAGTATAACAACTTCTCTGTGCTCCTTTGACTATTTGTGCTGCAGTATTTTGAACCTTTTGAAGTTTCCAAATTTGGAACACAGAAAGTCCAACTAAAACAGAACTTAACTAATCCAGTTTTGAAGTACTGTAACAAATGCATGTACAAGAACTTCACATGATCTCTGATCAAGGTATTTCCTCATTAGACCAACGTTTCTTAATTTCCAACTAGCGGGCCGACAAACATTCTCAACATGCATAAATTGAAAGAATATTCATGAACGTGTTTCAAAATACAAAATTGAGGTTTCATTTTTACACTGTAGGCCTTTTATTAAATCTCTTGGTTAATGGTCTGTAAAGTTAGCTTAGGCTCTACCTAGGCTAGGCCTTATCTAATGATTTTGACTTGCCTTCGAAAAAGTGCTTACAAAGACTACGGCAACTAAGTCATAGCATTTAATACAGTATAGTAAAGGCTTCATAGTTGACGCACCTTTGTAATTGACGCACCTTCAAATACTACTAGCAATTCTACAGCCGGCAACCTAAAATGTTTGCAGTCAAGCAGATTTACATATTGATGAGTTTTAATCCATTTCAGGTTTATGCTGATCAAATTATGTTTTTTTAAAGCTTTTATCACCCTCCCTCCCCTCCAGTTTTGCACATTTGTTTGGCATTTGGAAATCTTACTCCCTAAAATAACCAAAATTACCTCAGTATGATACCACTTCTCTCTGGGACCTGACCTGTCTGAGCTTAGGACTCAGAGCATAGCAAACAGCATCCAAAGTCAATGGATGTATACTATTACTAAGGCTTAAACTACAGTTAGCTTATCGACGAATGTGTCAATTTAGGGGTATGAAAGAACTGGACAAGGCAGACATTTTGTGGTCAAATTCTGCCCAGTTGTACGTTGCGTAGGCATAGAACAATGAATATTTGAGATCATTACCTTTCTGAGGAACTACACATATGAAAAACGCATTCAGTTGAGTGATTTCGGTTTTTTTGTTGATAGACATCGTTAATCAAATCCTTTACTTAATTGCGTCAAATTATAATATGAGCCCACCATGCTACAACTAGAGTAGTAGCATGGACACTTCTAATTCCGGACACCTAAGCCTTAAAACACCCCAAAACTATATCTTCTGGTATAAATCACCTGAAAATATACTTGATATGGTGGGAGAAG